>JAMPIV010010771.1:0-67153 GCA_024509875.1 Oreohelix idahoensis
CAGAATCAGTAGAATTCTTCATTTCCCATTCTCAGGGTGTTATAAGAAACTTGGCCTTTTATTTGCCTTTTGTTACTATTTCTTTGCCTGCTATACAATTCTTCAGCCAATGTAAAAATATTATATTATTTACATACTTCTTTAGGACAGGATCTATTAATTTTATCATCACTTCAATATCTGTAACTTAAGCTCACACAAGTACTTATTTACTCATATAGTTCATTCACGCACATCCAGACGAGAGGTTTTGGGTGGGGGATGGTGGGGGGGAGAGGAGTGAGTGAGGAGAGGAGTTGGGGGAGTGAAGGGGAGGGAGGGGGGTGAGGAGAGCGGGCGACGTTGAGTATGAGGTGTGAGCGAGGACGCGAGAGAGAGGAGATGGTAGTGGGAGGGAGTGATGAGAGAGATGCGTGAGAGGGTGAGAGGAGAGAGAAAGAGAGAGTGGGTAGAGGAGAGATTGAGAACCGATGAGCAAGATGAGAGAGTAGAGAGATACGCGCCTGAGCGATAAGATTTGAGTAGAGGAGATTAGTGATCTTAGAGAGCCTGTCTCTTTCTATGTTTTGAGTTTATATAGACGCGACGGGCCCGGAAGAGACGGGGAGGAGGGAGAGGGGTGCGATGAGGATTTTTATCGGGGAAGATATCGTTGGCGGTGCGGACGTACCGGCACAGTGGTAGCGGGGGGGAGGAGCGGAGGGGGGGGAAGTAGAGGTTGGCGGAGAGTGTGAGACGGGTAGGGAGAGGATAAAATAGGGAGTGGAGTGGGGGGAGGGTGAGATGAGAGAGACGAGAGAGAGGGCAGGAGGGGAGAGTGGAGAGGAGATGAGGGAGAGGGGGGGCAGAGGCACAAGCGGTGAGTCGGGATGAGGTTGGAGCAGGGGGGGAGAGGTGTTTGGTGAGAGAGGGAAAGTGGTGGGGAAGAGACTGGGAGAGAGAGAGGTGTTGAATGATGAGTGGAGTGATGAGAGAGAGGGAGAAGGAGGCCGAGGCGTCAAGCAATTTTTTCTACTTATTATTTTTATTTCATTTATTTTTTTTTTAATTTTTTTATATGTTATTATTATTTATTTAAATTGATAGTTTATATATTGCGTGTGGAAATTGTTGTATGATATAAAAACTTACCTGAAAATCAGCAATTGTCGTTATTGGCGTTCACTTAAGATATATTTCATGGAAACAATCCTGTGCAAACTGCAGTCTGTTCTTTTTGTATGTGGTTGCTTGTTTAACTTATACAGTTCTTTGACAGGACACAGATTGGGGTAGGCGAAATTTCCATTTGCGCCCACTAAAAAAACCACCTGCATTTTAAACTTAAAACAACTTAGGAAAGAGGTCCAGTTCGGTCTCGGTTTTTTTATGCCAAGGGTCATAAATATAAAATCAGTAGGTCGCCAGTTTATCAATTGATGTGACTGCACGCATGTCTATATGTGAGTGGTATTAATGTATAATGATGTATCTTTCTTGCAATTGGTTTTGCAAGTCTATATTTTTTCATTGGTGCAATGCGGAAGTCGCAGCGTTTGCCCCGTATTTGTGATAATTTTATCGTTATAATAAATTCTTTTGATGCAAAAAATAGGAGATCTGTGGAAAGATGATAGACAAGCAAGAAAAGCACCACCACTCACAAGTGAGAAAAAGATAGAAAGCAAAAGAAGTGGATACAAGTAAAAGAATGTATTTTATTAAGAGGACAAGAAACCCCGTATGACGGGTTCATTCGTGTGCTGTAAATTGTTCGCCCAGTTTTGTGCCTACTGGCGAAAGTGTGGTGGTAGTCTTGGCTATTACATGTCTCCGTTGTCCATCACAGCCCTTTAGCGCCCTTGTTTAAGGTTCTGGGGTCTTGTCTAGGCGCTTTTCAACACAATACTTTTGTTCACTACTGCCACTGCGGAATAACTTCCCTGAGATATCCTGGATGCCTAAATTTATAAAGTAAAGAAAGGTGACTTTGAATGTTATGTGCAATAATTTGTACAAACTATTAATAGTGCACCAATCTTGTACAATGTCCAGGTGATGCTGTAAAAGAGACTGAACAGTGTTAATGTCTGCCAGCTACTGTTACTGTGGTATCATCAGCAAACATAAGACAATCGTCATGTGGCAATGACAAGGGCAGGTCATTGATGAAGATGCTGAAGAGTAAGGGTCCTAGTATCGAGCCCTGCGGGATACCCATTGTAGTGGTGTACGATTTAGAGAGCACATTATTGTATAAGACTCGTTGTGTTCTGTTTTCAAGGAATGATTTTATTAATGTGATCACTTGTGGATGAAATTTGTACACAGCAAGCTTTTGTATCAGCAACGAGTGGTCAATTGTGTCAAATGCTTTGTAAAGGTCGATTAATAATACTCCATTTATTTTTTCGCTGTTGATATTAGAATGCCAGATTTCGGTAATCTTAGTCAACAAGGATTGACAAGAGTGGTTTGGGTCTAAATCCAGATTGGTTTTCATGTATAAGATTGTAGCTGTTCAGTGAAGAAAGAATATGTTTATACATGTGTCGTTCAAGAGGTTTAGTTATGACTGATAGTAGGGAAATCGGCTGGTAGTTTGTGACGACATTACTATCACCTTTTTTAGGTACTGGTACCACTAAGCCTGTTTTCAGTCGTTGAGGAAACACTTTCTTTGTGAGGCACAGATTGTAAATGTAAGTGAGTGAGTCGCATACAACAGGCTCTGCAATCTGAAGTATCCTCGAAGATATTCCATCTTCACCGCACGATTTCTTCTGAGGTAATGATTTAATTAAAATAGAGACCTCCGAGATTGACAGTAAAGGTAATTCAGGAAGGTGGGCTTCGTTTAACCTTGATTGAACGAAATCAGAAAGAACAGTACAATTCAGTTGCTGATGATTTATCCCGGATGTTCGTGCGATCGACAAGAAGAACTGGCAAAATTCATCAGCATTAATGTTTGTAGCTTGCTGTCAGAGGTTATGCTGGCGTACGTTAATAGCACTCCAGATTTTAGATGAGCTCGGGCCGTGGTCAATAATGGATCTGAGGTGCTGTCTTTTAGATTTCCTTAAAATGTACTGCGCTAAGTTTCTATATTTTCTATAGCTTGCATGGTCTCCAATCTTCTTGAAATAGTCTCGCTGTTGCCTAGTTTTCAGGTATTCCAATGTTATACATGGAGGCATAATGCTTGACTTGACACGTTTTATACGCACAGCATCATGTTTGTTAAGAACTGAAGTGAATGCTGTCAGCCATATTTCTAGGGCTTCAGTCGGGCCAGATACTCCATAGACATTATCAAAAGGTGTCGTTAAGAGATCAGACAAGAACTTGGAGCTATCAAAATTCTTGAATATTCGTGCTTGTATAACCTGGTGACAGAGTTTAGGAATTCGAACTCCCTTTTTGGTCCAGGTGCAACATATGGGGTAGTGATCGCTTAGAGCACATACGGGAACGCAGACTTCAATGATGTGAGCAGTGTTAGTAACATACAGATGATCTATGCAGGTTGATGACTTGTCTGTGACACGGGTTGGTAGCGATATCAACTGGTTCAGGTTGTACAGGGCATACAAATTATCCCAATTAACGTTTCGCTTCACGGCATCAATATTGAAGTCTCCCATTATTAATAGTTCCAAAGAAGTTATCCAGACTTTGTCCATCATGTCCGAGAACTGATCTAGCCATTCCATTCTGGCATCCGGATTGCGGTATATAAAGCCAATTAATATAGAGGTAGTGTGTGGGAGTCGGACTTCCAGCCACATGCATTCAACTTCAGGACATTCAAGATCAACGCGTCTTATAGCATTGATGCTTGTGTGCACATAGGCAGCCACACCAGTTTCAAACCTAATTGATGGATCCTGACGGAAAATTTCATAATTTGCAGTTCTTGGTTAGAAATGTGTTCATTAAGTCTAGTTTCTGTTACACCAAAAATATGAAAGTTTACATTGTTATTATAGAGTATGGAAGTAATTTCAACACCATCATAGCTGGCAGACGCTGGAGTTGGGTTGGCCATGTCCTCAGAAGGGACCCTGATACCATCACAAGAACAGCTATGCTATGGACCCCCGAGGGAAAGCGAAAGAGAGGCCGACCAAAAACAACTTGGCGGAGAACTGTGTAAGCTGAGATGCAAAGAATGAACCACAGTTGGGGCACTGTACGAAGGATGGCCGCCGACCGAGCAGGGTGGAATCAATTTGTTGCTGCTCTACAAGACGCCACCAGGCGTGATGGCCGCTGACTGCTTTGACGGTTGGCGGTTATGGATCAAAGAGAAGAAGAAGAGAAGTAATTTCAGCCAATTTACTCACATTGTAGAGATGACAAACATTCAGATGTCCCAACCTGAGTCCCTGACGATTTGGGTATTCCGTTGTGATTGTGGGAGCCATATTTTGTGAAATTGATGATCACTAAAATTTCATTGATAACAGGGCTGTTGAAAGTATAAATTTGGTAGATTAGGACGCGAAGGATGATTCATGGGGTAGAATGAGGTTGCGGGATATTCATGTGTTCTTGTTGTGGGATCGGAGTATGCTGACCAGTATGATCTCCCGGCAGAAGGTAAATAGTCCAAGAGTCTTTGTTGTAGCGAGAAATTAGAAAAGGTTGGGCACAGATGTTGATACATAGGAAGATGGTACAAATGCGGGGATGGGGGGTAGGCTTCTTGTGTCTGTGACATTGATGGTTGGAGTGTATCAGGACATGAAGATTGAGTCTGTTGAGTTGCTTCGTTTGTACACTTTTGAGGATAGAGTCTATCACATCGTTCCTGTTGAGTAAGTGCAGAAAACATAGGTGGTTGTTGCTGTAGGGAGACATCACAAGCTGTTCCCTGTACTTCGTGATTTATAAGAACAGGTGTGATTTGATGTTCCTGCTTATGAGATGATGTTGAGTGGGTGTTGTTAGAAGTAGTAAGTAATGGTGGAAAGTCAAGGTCATAATTACTATCCGAGAAGCAGGTATTCACAGTTGATAGATGACTGGTTGGATTTTGAGATCCTGGTGTGTGGCCGACTCCTTTGAAAGTGCGTTCTGGGTACCTGATGTTTGTTGCCAGCTTGCTGATTCCTTCAGTAGATAAGGCAATATCACCGCTGTAAAGATGTTTTTTAGGGGCTCCTGATTTCACAAGGAAGTACGAGGAGTGATCAATGAATTTATAGTTGTGTTTGACACAGTGCCTCTTAAGTTTAGAATTGTTGACATCAATGGATTTGCGGTAATGGGCTCTGACTGGAGGAATAATGGACGAGTAGTAGATTTTCGCATTAGGGAATAACGAATGGAATTTTGATGTGATTTGGTTTAGATCAGCTTGGGACATTTCAATACCTTTGAGCGAGTCTGATAGACCTATATGAGTAGTTACTCTGGTGACAGTGGGATCAGACGGAAAACTTTTAAGGAGTGACAGCAAGTCCTGAGTGGATGCCCAGTTCTTGAAGCGAACAGTGACCAAGTCCATATCGTTTGTTAACAATTTAGATTTTTGTAATTCCTTCACATTCTGGTCCCCGAAAATAAGGTGCTTCCTTTTATTCTGAATCCTTGTGTTGGAGCCTGTGATAGGTCGTGCCCATTCTTCTGTTACCTGTGTGCTCTGATTACTGGATTTCTGATAATAGTGCACGCTGTGAGTTATTCGTCTTGGCAGAGAGTGCCGATTTGAAATTGTTACAGGGATTCTGCAAACATTATCTGCATTGTCTGTAATTAATTTAGGAGAATCCAGGACACTTTCTCAGCTGTGATGGAGTTTTATTTGCTTAATGGTTTGCTGGGTTTCGTTGCTAGTGTTTTTCAGTTTTTGACACAGTTTGTCCGTTTTCTTTGGTGGTGTACAAAGCTCTTCCGTATACTGCTGGCTTTTTTCATAGCTACTTTTAAGTACCGTATGTTCTGCCTGAAGCTTCTCATACGACTATCTGAGGCTGTTCAGCTCTGCTCTAAGTGAATCTATCTCAGACATAATACTTGTAAATAAATCATGATGAAATGCTACTTGTAAGGGTTGTGGTGATGTTGGTACTGGACCGCTAACAACAAATTCAGTGAGTAAATGGTCTGTTTCTGCTGTAACTGGTGTTTTCAGCTCAGTTTGAGATAACGTGTCGCATTCATTAATACATGGCATATATAGTTTTACATTTTTGTCAACGGGTATCTGACAGCGCGAAGATTTGTCTGGTAAGTTGGGAAGAGCTAAGTTGGGTGAGATGGCCTGTCGACTGACTCCAGCAGTGGTTGCAGTTATCCATAATTTGTTTAAATCTTTCTGTATCCAATTTTTCACCGCATTCTCTGAACCCTGAATCATGATTTTGTTAGAAGTGTTGTAAAAATGGAGGAAAACATCTTCAGTGGAAATAACATCTTCCACGTATGCACCACTAGCATCTGTTCTTGATTCAATTTGTGCATTTGATTCATAGTATATCTTTGAAAGACTTCTCAGTGCCTCATACTCAAGCAATGTGGTTTTTTTTTTTTTTTTTTTTTTTTTTTTTTTCTTAACCAGCGGCACTTGGGCTTTCAGCCCTTCGGCCCAATGACATGTCATTGCGAGGCTGGGGAACCTGAGGACTTTCCTTCCAACCCGGTCAGGAGCTTCGCTCCTTCCCATCCACAGAGGGTTTATCACAGGAGCCGTTCAGGCTATTCAGTCAAATTTCCGGCCGTAAACATTTCTTCAAACGCCGACGCCCGGGTTTGAACCATGAACACCTGGTCGCCAGTACAACGCCGAAGCCATTACACCAGCGCGGCTCCATAAGCAATGTGGTTATAGATAGACATAGTTGAAATGTGTTGAGGTTATGTGGTTAATACAGTAGGGACTGTGGCAGAATTCCTGTGTTAAATATCTTAAACTAATTGTAGTATTACAAGGCAGTCGTTGTTCATGAATCCTCAAAGTAAAAGAAATTGAGGGAGGCCCAAAAACACACATAAAATGGAACTGGCAGCAGGTTAAACAAAGAAGACATGGAAAGAACTTAAATGGATGGCACAGCATAGGATGGCTTGGCAAAATTAGATGAGGTCTTATGCTCCATAATGAACTGATGGATGATGATGATGAATGATAGTGATTGTACCGGGGGGTCATATAGTTGATATTCTCATTCTACTTCAACTTTCTAGGTTATTAAGGCTCTTTGCCACTAGTGCATCTCGTTTCCATTTTTATCAATTCTTGTGGATCTGTTTCCAGTTGATAATACCCTGTGTTTTAAATATATTTAAAAAATGTGTTTAATTGCTGTTAGTTTGTGTGTGTGTGTCCATTTATGTGCTATCAATCCATTATGATAAGACCACAAATATAGAATTAATGATAGGAACTAGAAGAGTGCCAGTGAATAAAGAGGGAAGAATGAGTTGATAGCATTGGATAGGACACATGCTGGTTCAGAGGTTGATAGCATTACAAGGTAGTCCTTATCTTGGAATCTGTAGGGTACAAGAAGTAGAGACACATACAAACATACAGGGGAGGGAACTGGAGACTGACATTAAATGGATAAACAAGATACGGACAGACTTTGATCGAATTGTGCAGGACATGAAGACTTTGATTGAATTGTGCAGGACAGGAAGACTTTGATCGAATTGTGCAGGACAGGAAGACTTTGATCAAATTGTGCAGGACAGGAAGACTTTGATCGAATTGTGCAGGACAGGATGACTTTGATCGAATTGTGCAGGACAGGAAGACTTTGATCAAATTGTGCAGGACAGGAAGACTGTGATCGAATTATGCAGGACAGGAAGAGTTCAGTATAGGCTTTTCTTGCCTCTCTTTTAGCCTGCATTTGTTTGATGTGTCCCAGTCATCTCTGCCTATTAACATAAATATGATGTTGATTATTGATGGTGATCTGTAATTTGACTTCCTTGTCATGGTAATAGCTGTGAGTAAGACTACTTCAACCACAAGCATGTCATACAAGGTGACAAGAATGAGGTTGTGCATGAGCCTGGCAACCTCATCATGTAAAACATAGTGCTACAGAAACCATCACTGCTGCTACAGTTTGGTGCAGGCTTCCTGTAAAAGGACCAGCTACAGAGGTGGCTCAGTGCTCCATAAGGAGTGCAGAGAATGATTAGTTGTGCAGAGTTTGATCATGAACAGATATGGCATGAGATAGTGAGACACGAAGATCCTAGGGACAAAACCAAATTAGATTTTGTGTATTATGTCTGCCCTTCATGCTCCAGAAGACCATGGGCACTGTAGAACTGAATTAACCAAACTAGTCCTAGATCAGCTTACCACTTTGCATGGCATCAGAATAGTTATGCAGTGGATCCCTGGACACTCAAATACACGTGATTATGACAGAGCAGACAAGCTAGCAAAAAAAGATAATAAGATGTGAAAAACCACACACAACAACTCTCCAAATGGCCAAACAACTAACAAAGAAACTTTGCTGAATAGATGGGACATGGGGTTGACAGGTTTACTGACGTACACCAATCTGATTCTATTGCCAACCTCCACCATCTTACAAGGAGGGATCAGAGCACTATTTTGTGGCTCCGAACACAACAAATACTCGTACTACTCAACAGTCACTTGAACAGAATCCAACCACAACACACTCCAGAGTGCCAGCTATGTACCTACCCCTATGAAACTGTTGACCGCCACCTCTTTCAGTGCCTAGCACTCAGTTATGTAAGGAAAATGCTCCTGACTCCAGCTCCAGATTAATGAAACACCTTATACGGAGCAAAAGAACAACTTGCCAACACATGCAGAGACCACTACATGTCATTGACCTGAAGGGTGAAAGCCCAAACACAGCTGGAACAACAACAGATAGGAAACTCTATACAGAGTGATACAACAGGAGGCATTCTGATCATCAGAAGAAGTGTCCCCCATCGATCAAGTGTTTCGGTCATTATTCTCCTTTACACTCTAAGAGGGACAGGCCTACCTGGGTCATGACTTCCAAGTGTCTCAGCCTCCTTTTGTGTTGTGTAGAAAATGAACCCGTTCCACCTTGGATGCAGCTTTAAAATCCACGATTCCACCAGCAGGAGGCAATTGTGAAAGTAACAAGTTGAAGACAAATTATTGCGGTCGTTCTGCAGCACACCATTGACCTGCGTGAAGGCGTTGCGAGCTGGCCACTGAAATCTAACTTCGCCTGACACCTCACATAATATGCACCGCGTGTTACCTGTACAGCCGCCGTCCTTTCACTACATGTATTTAACAGGAAAAATTGGATGTGAAGAAGGAGTGGACAATCACTGAGAAAACTACATCTAATGTGAATGTCCGATTGGCTAAGCATTTAGAGCTCTTATCTATTTGCGGCAACATTACTGGGTTTGGGGATCAAAACATTGTAGCGTCTCTCTCCAGCTGTAAATTGGTACTTGACTCTGCTCTTAAGTTAGTAAAGGCAGATCTTTTAATCACCAACTATGTTGAAACATATAAGTTAACGAAAGAATAACTTTTTTTGTTTAACTCTCTATTTTTATTCTGTTTTATTCACAGTTGCAACATTAAACCCCTGAAGAAATAAGTTTGGAAAGTGCGGTGTCATCCTCAGCAGAGATATTCATTTAGTATGACTGTATGCTGATTCATTGATTGATTGATTTTATACCATTTATCTATTCACTTGTTCATCCCCCTTTCATTGAATGATTCATTCATGTCAAGACTCATGTATGTATATATAACTGTTTATTACAATCACTTTGTGTTTGTTGTTACTGGGGATTTCTGAGGAGAAAATGACAGAATAGGACTACCACTCCCTGAGGCATGTCGTAAGGTGACAAATGTGAGGTTGTGCATAGGGCTGGCTGCCACATCATGTAAAACATATAGCTACAAAAACCACAACTGTCAAAGTACATGAATGTTTGGTACAGGCTTCCTTCAAGGGGAACAGCTGCAGCTTTTGTTCTATGCTCCATTAGTGTGAATAGTGAAATGATAATGATATTGTAAGTCATCATTACATTAAGCCAAAGTTATATGAGGCATGTTCTGGATTCATTCTGTGAGGGCACTGCGCTGTTGTAGCTTTACATCAGTCAGGTCTTACACTTACAGGTTGCATGCTCAGTAGAAACATCAGCCTAACACATCTGTGCATAATTGTTCTAAATAAATAAATAAATGTAAGAGCAGTGCCTATCTTGTTTGTTCTGCATCAATTATTTCTTGTTGCAATTTAAAAAAAAAACCGCTTTACACATAGCATTGTCACTCCTTAACTTGCTTGTCACGGTTGACATATTCTGTCACCTTTTTACTTATTCATGTAGACCAGATAACTATATTGTCTTATTGAAATACTCCAAAAGTAGTAGTGTAGTGAAAATAAAATTATGGATTGGAGAGACCTGTTCTCAATCAGATCCAGAGCAAGAAAGATGTTAAACTTATATCATAGACTGGAGGTAATGTTAGAGTTATATCATAGGCTGGTGGTGATGTTAGAGTTATATCATAGGCTGGTGGTGATGTTAGAGTTATACCATAGGCTGGTGGTGATGTTAGAGTCATACCATAGGCTGGTGGTGATGTTAGAGTTATATCATAGACTGGAGGTGATGTTAGAGTTATAACATGCACTAGTGGTGATGGTGTAGCACGTTTCATTAGCTATGCCCTCAAACAAATGTAATTATCTGATTAACCGTCGAACGTATTAATGCCATATTTTGCATACGATGTTATATTGGGTTAGACCCAACAAATATATACTTTATATCTGTGCATCTTGTCCAGTTCCCATAAATGGATGAAATCCTTTGATCTTTGTCGGCATACTAATTATTGTGTATCGAGAAAAGAAATTTTACCACTTCAGTAACAGATTATGGGAATTGATTAGGCATAGGCGTGTCTACTATTACAATAATGTGGCCATCACGTATGCATATGAATTACCTGTTGAAGATGATTTCTTACATGATATGCATGCGAGATACTTGTGACATTGTTTGTCATTGACATATAATGCGCTACCAAACTGGACCTTCATTGATCTAATTATTTCAATAGGTATCACCTCTTTGCGATTCATAAATATCATAATGGAACATTGCTCCTCTAATGTGCTTGTAAATAACGGTAAGGTTATCTTTAAAGAAATTAACCTTCATCCGAATCATAATCAGATGTCTCTGAGAAATTGATAATCAATCTCGGCTGAATGAAGGACAAACCATCATTCGTCCAATATTCCTCTTCCTCTTGTAACACATGGTTCTCACATTTCTTCCAATAATCCCTGGCTATATTGGAGATGGAGGCTTTTGTAAGTATTTCAACATCTTTTAATTTGAACGTTCTATTTTCTGTTGCTCATCATCTCATCTCAACCCGTAACCCGTCATGGGTCGTAGGGGTGCCATGGTGGAAGCATCAGCAGACAGGGTCCTCCACTGCTCTCTATCCTCAGCAATGCGTACAAGTGTGGAAAAACCGTGTCCTGCCCATTCTTTGATGTTATCAGCCCAGGATTTTCTTTGCCTTCCTCTTCTCCGTTTACCTTCGACTGTTCCCTGGAGGATCATTTTCGAAAGGGAGTCATGATGAGTTACATGCCCAAACCAGGCAAGCTTTTGACGTTTCACTACTGACAAAAGTGGTTCTTGGTGGCCTGCATAGGTGTTTATCTTCTCTGTAACATAGACATTTGTTTTGTGCTCTTTATAGCAAATGCGCAAAATTCTTCTATAACATTTATGCTCGAAAGCCTGAATCCTTCGCTCCGTATCTGCAGTGAGTGTCCAGCTCTCACACCCAAACATGAGAATAGATAATACAAGTGATTCGTATAATTTGATCTTCACAGGAAAACTGATGTTACTTTTCCAGATCACATTCAGTCTTGTCATGGCAGCTGAGGCCATCTCAAGTCTTGTCTTGATTTCTTTACTTGATCTTCCATCACTACATATAGTGGACCCAAGATATTTAAAGGTGTTAACTTCTTCTAATGTTTGCCCATTTAACGTAATGTTGGTCGGAACATGTTTCTTATGGCTATTCACCAATATCTTGCTTTTTTCTATATTAATTTCCATCCCATATGTTCTTGTTACTTTCTCCAGTCTAGAGGTAAGGTCTTGAAGTTCTGATTCTGTTCCAGCTATCAGATCGATATCATCAGCAAAACGTAGATTACACAGAGGTCGGCCTCCAATTGATATGGTTGTTTTATAATCATAAAGAGCCTCCTGCATAATATGTTCTAGATATATATTAAAGAGCACTGGTGACAGGATACATCCCTGGCGAACTCCTACAGTTGTTTTGAAAAATTCTCCAATGTCGTTGCTTGCAAAAACAGCACTGCTTGCGTCCTTGTATAGTGCTTCAATGATATCTATGATGTTGGTATCAAAATTGAATTTTCTCATTATTTGCCATAAGCCTTCATGCCAGACTCGATCGAAGGCTTTTGTGAAATCGATGAAGTTATGGTATAAATCGTGTTGATGCTGGAGATGTTTTTCGATCAGTAATCTAATATTGAAGATTTGTTCTGAGGTACTTCTTTTTGGTCTAAAGCCAGCCTGTTCCTCGGACAAGATTTCTTCTGATTTCTGTTTTATTCTGTTCAAAAGTATCCTTAACATCACTTTACTTGGATGACTAATAAGGCTAATGGTTCTGTTGTTCTTGCACATTTTTAGATTTCCTTTCTTTGGAAGCGGTATTATTAATGACTGCGTCCACTCTTTTGGCCACTTTTTTGTGCTCCATATCTTCTGGCAAATTGTTGTCATGATTTTTACTATGTCTGGTCCTCCATATTTCAAGAGCTCTGCTGGGATATTATCCACACCCGGTGATTTCCCTCCTTTCAGCGAACATATAGCCTCTTCCACTTCTTCCCATAATATTGCTGCATTTCCGAGTTCCCTGTTTTCGCACTATCATTGATCAGCTACCCATTTTTCTTTGGCCTGTTTCATTTTCTTTCTAATATTTTTATTCACCATACTGTATTGCCATGCTGCTTCAGGAACCTCTTTCTTAACCTTTTTCATTTCCCGCCGTATATCACATAACTTCAGAATGTCATCAGTAACCCATGGTTTGTTTATTTTCTTTCTTTTACCAAGTATTTCTGTTGCTGATTCAATGAGCACGTCTTTCATGTTCTCTGTGATTGAGTTGATATCATCCTCCAAAAAGTTGAGAGCTGCGAATTTTCCTCCAACAGTTGCCTCAAAGATTCCCGCGATTTCTGGATCTATCAGTTTGTCTAAATTGAATCTTAACTGAGAACATCTGTTTTGATTATAGTTCTTTTTGAGTTTAAGCTTGAGCGTCATCAATACCATGTCGTGATCACTACCAATGTCGGCGCCAGGAAAAGTCCTAGTCTTGGCTTTATTAATACTGGACTTGAATCTTTTGGATACAAGAATAAAATCAATTTGGCCATGTATCTCAGTTTTCGGGGCATGCCACATTGTTCTTCTTGATAACTTATGAGGAAATAGTGTATTTGCAAGGGTTAGTTTATAGTTGCTGGCAAATTCTAGTAACCTTAGTCCTCGATCGTTGGTTTCTCCTGTCCCAAATTTCCCCACTGTGCCAGCCCACTGACCGTATGCATCTGGCCCTATTTTAGCATTCCAATCACCTAACACGATGAGAAGATCTTTCTTTGGAATTTTCTTAATTGTCTCATCCAGATTTTCATAAAATGTATCAATTGCCTCATCCTCATAGTCAGTAGTGGGGGCATATACCTGTATGATGGAGATGTTCTTTGGATGTGCTGCAATACGTATGGTGATAAGCCTGCTATTTATTGGGGTGCAGCTGATGACAGAGTTCAATCTATCTTTATGTACAATAAAATCTACTTCATGCTGATGTTTGGACTCATCTCCACTAAACCAAATTTTGTGACCATCATCCGTTATTGTTTCTCTTAATCCTGTCCACATTCCAAGTTCCAACAACAAAACTTTCTCTAGGAAGTTTCAAGACAGGTGTTTGTACCCCATTCACTGACTTACCACTCTCAAGGGGCAATGAGAGCGCGGTCGTTGTTAATCCGGGCCTCGGCCGATCCGGCATATTATTACTGAGTTGACTTTCCATCATAGCATTTCAGTGGGCAAGAGGTTTGCCCGTCTCCTCTCCAAGTATCCTTGCAGGTACATACAAAAATGTACCTGGAGCAATCTGTTGCTAGCTGTTCCTTAATTTTAGCCCAGACTAATTCTATTGGGTTTAAGTGAGATTGGTAAGGAGGCAATCTTAAACATCTGTGACCATGTTCATGGAGTGCCTTGTCTATGTGAAATATCTTTGTATGCTGTGTCTTTTTTACAATTCCAAGTAATTCAGGCTTCAGGGACATTTCGTTGAATGGAATGTCGTTTTTGGTCAGCCAAATCTTTATTACATCTTTAGTTCTTGATGAATTAGGAACTTTATCTTCTGGTGCCACAACGTTGTGATATGAAGCATTGTCCATTATCAAAAACGACGGTCTATCCAAGGAAGGAAGTACATGATTCACAATCCAATCTTGAAATATCTTGCCATTCATCTCTGTATGATAATTCCTATTATCTGTGGATTTTGAAACAAATATGAGTTCAGTATTATTTAGAAGCCCATGATGGCTGCTTCCTGCAGGTGCAATTATTAGGCGCTGTCCTTTGCTGCTTGGTACTAGTCTCTTAGTTGTCCCATCAGATGATTGCCATTCTCGTTCATTACTATGGTGCGCATTGATCCAAGTTTCATCTAAATACACACAATCATAACAATCTCTTCTCATTTCTCTAACCTCGCGTAAATATTTGCTTCTCATTGCAACTATATGAGGCTTCTCACAAATAAGGTTTCTACCACCAACATATTTTCTAAAAGTGAATCCCAAACTCCTAATAGTCCCCCATAGCGTAGATTTGGAAATATCAATGTCATTATTTTTCCTTAACCAAATTTTCAATTTCCTTAAAGTCACTGCCTCATTATTGTGAAACATATTGCAAATTTCTCTGCGGATCAATTCTCTGTCAAAATTATCCACCACTCTTGGCCTAATTTTCGTGTGTGAAACACTGGAATTAGAAATTTCAGATGTCACTATCCAGCAGTGCAATGATTGTTTGCTTATCCCCAAGGCATGAATAGTCCTCTTTTGTGGGTTTGAAATAGAATGATATATACTAGCCGCCATTAAAAACGCATCGAAATCGTGACATGTTTTCACTGTTGAAATGTTTATGCAAGTGAGCGATTTTCAAACCCCGAAAGTGTGCAAGTGATGAAGTTCATGTATTCCCACTTTACTGTCGATGTGATGTTTACTTCAAATTTTGCATGCTTCACGTGCAAAACAAGGTTTTTGATAAATTCTGGCTTTATTAAAAGTCGAATCGCATTGAAATTTGGCACACGCATTAAAGTTTCAGCAAGTAAAAAGCCATTATCTGTTTTCATCGAAAGAAAGTCTGTTAATGTTTTTGTCATGCCTCGACTGTCGTCACAAGAGCGATGGCAAGCTGTTGGTATGCTCAGCAGTGGAATGGCGACCAGTGAAGTTGCCAGACATTTCAATTGTGACCAGTCCACTATAGTGAGGGTGAACCAGCGATTTCGGGTGACAGGTACCACCAATGACCATCCCAGGCTTGGTCAACCTCGTGTAACAACACTAGCTCAAGATCGCCAAATTCTATTGTTACATCTGCGCAATCGCTTCCAAACAGCAACTCAGACAGCAGCTCATACACCTGGCACTCGGAGACTTGTCAGCGCAAACACTGTGCGACGGAGACTTCGCGCCGCTGGCTTGCAAAACAGACGTCCCAACATCGGTCCTATCCTTACTAGACGTCACCGGACCAACAGACTGGCTTGGGCCCTACAAAATGTTCGTCGTCCAAGGGCGGGATGGAGATCAACAATGTTCTCCGATGAAAGCCGGTTTAATGTCTCCTTTGCTGATAGGAGAAATCGCGTCTGGCGTCGTCCTGGAGAAAGATATGCCGATGCGTATGTAGTCCAGCATGACAGATATGGAGGAGGAAGCTACATGTGTGGGGTGGATTCTCTCATGACCACCGGACTCCCCTTCATGTTTTCAGAGTTAACGTTACCGCTGACGTCTATGTTAATCAAGGTTACTGCGACCTATCATAGTGCCTTTCTTCCAGAATCACCCAGATTTGGGAATCTTTCAGCATGATAATGCTAGGCCTCACACAGCTAATGTTACCAAGAATTTCGTAGCCCAGCAACCTTTTCTTGTACTGGATTGGCCTGCAAACTCTCCTGACATGAATCCGATTGAACACGCATGGGATGAACTGAACAGAAGGGTCCGCCAGTATGACATCAACAATGTGAATGATCTCGAGCGAGCACTCATTGCAGAATGGAACGCCATACCCCAAACATTTTTCGAGACACTCTGCAATAGCATGAGACGCTGATGCCAAGCCTGTATTGATGCTGTAGGGGGTCTTTCACGGTATTAATGATGGCTGTGACTGAATGACAGGGAGTGCGACTTTTGTTTTTACACCTAGGGTTGACAACTGCTTAGGAGCCGGTTCTGAATTGTCTCATGTTTAATAATACAGCAAATTTGGGTTAGTAAATGGATCAGAAATGTAAAATCAGTGGTTTCATGTATTTTAAATTTAGCACGAGTTATGGTTCATAAACTAATGCGATGCGTTTTTAATGGCGGCTAGTATAGTTTTCCTCGAGTAGCTTCATTGCAGAAATACTTAAAAATCCTATTTGTGATTTGCTGTAATGTCATAAAATGTACTCACAGACTCATTTTTCCTACTTAACCACACAATACTTTTTGTAGACACACCCCTGATTGACAATGTGTGAGTAACACCGGATATAAACTGTTTTATGTTCAAGAAGTGCAATGTCACGCTAAAATCATGCCAACTGTTTGATAAACCAATCATGTGCAAATGATGTCGTATAATTTACTGTAGACATTTCAAAATGTGTGTGTGTGATGTGTGTTGGCAAGTTGACTTTTGATATTATATCGCAAAGAAACGAAAATTGAAACCAATGGCTGCATTTTAATGAAAAACTTAATTCATAGGGTCTATACCATTTCAAATTCACACACAAAATTTCACTTATATGCGTTATATATTCGCTGAGATATAGCATTTTGAAGTTGGGCAAAGCTAGTGAAACGTGCTATAGAGTTGCATCCTTGTTGTTGTTGTTATTGATCCAGCGGCGCTTGGGCTCTCGCCCTTCGACCCAATGCCATGTATGATATCTGCATGTTTTCGCAAGTTGTTTTGTTTCTCCGTACACTTATCTGGCCTCGGAGGAAGAAGCATTTTCTTAACATCATCGAGTGCTGAGCACTCAAAGAGATGGTGGTCAACAGTTTCGTAGGTGTATTTACACAACTGACACTCTAGTGAGTGTTGTGGTTGGATTCTGTTCAAGTGACTGTTGAGTGGTAGGTAGTCATTACCTGGTGCATTTGAGTGACCAGGGGTCCACTGCATAACTATTCTAATGCCATAGGACGTGATAAGCTGATCAGCATCCAGGATTAATTTGGCTAATTCAGTTTTACAATGTCCACAGCCTTCAAAAACGTGAAGGGCAGACATTGTGTCTGTAAAAATGATGATGTTTTGAGCCTTTGAGGGAAAGGCAGCGAATACAGTCTTCAGATGGTATACGGCTGTTTCCAGTGCAATGATTTCAGCTTCGTAGTTGGAGCAAAACTCCCCGCATGCATCAAACAGCTCGTTGGAGGATCCTTCTGGGTAACATATGTAGACTTCATAACCTGCTTTGATGGTGGACTTAAATGCAGATCCGTCAGTATAGAAGCGAGTATGTGGTGGTAAATTCTGTATTACTTTCTGTATATCTTGTCTTCTTTCTGAGAGGTGGTATCTATCCTGAATTTCATGGACATGGTGTAAGACTGACAGGATCGGAGTTTTTGGTTATAGGCTGGAGGTGATATTAGAGCTATATCATAGACTGGAGGTGACATTAGAGCTATGTCATAGACTGGAGGTGACATTAGAGCTATATCATAGACTGGATGTGATGTTAGAGCTATATCATAGACTGGATGTGATGCTAGAGCTATATCATAGACTGGAGGTGATGTTAGAGCTATATCATAGACTGGAGGTGATGTTAGAGCTATATCATAGACTGGAGTTGATGTTAGAGTTATATCATAGACTGGAGGTGATGTTTGAGCTATATCATAGACTGGAGGTGATGTTAGAGCTATATCATAGACTGGAGGTGATCTACTAATTTTATTTGTACTTCTGATGTTTTTAAGCGAGTATGTGGTGGTAAATTCTGTACTACTTTCTGTATATCTTGTCTTCTTTCTGGGAGGTGGCATCTATGCTGAATGTCATGTAAGACTGACTTGTGTTTTACTGTTTGCTTGTGTTCCCAGTTTTCTACAACTACAAGGTGACTGTTGGGGTGGTTTTGGTTCATCCTCTTACATCTTTTATAAACTTCTAAAGCAGCTTTATCCCTCCACAACCCAAGGGGTTCCACATTTGTGTGTATTTCACATGCAGAAGTTGGAGTTGATCTCATAGCTCCACTAATTAAATAAAGGGCATTACTTTGCACTCTGTCATGTCAAGAGAGTCTAGGTTTGTCTTGGAGTAGGTTGTAAGCAGTGAGTTGTTGTATTCTATCGCATAGAGTTATATCATGGACTGGAGGCGATGTTAGAGTTATATCATAGACTGGACATGATGTTAAAGTTATATCATAGATTGTTATATCATACACTAGTGGTGATGTTAGAGTTATATCATAGATTGGAGGTGATGTTAGTTATATCAAAGACTGGTGGCGGTGGTAGAGTTATATCACACATTAGTGGTGATGTTAGAGCTATATCATAGACTGGAGGTGATCTACTAATTTTATTTGTACTTCTGGTATTTTTAAGCGAGTATGTGGTGGTAAAATCTGTACTACTTTCTGTATATCGTCTTCCTTCTGGGAGGGGGCATCTATCCTGAATGTCATGTAAGACTGACTTGTGTTTTATTGTTTGCTTGTGTTCCCAGTTTTCTACAACTACAAGGTGACTGTTGTGGCGGTTTTGGTTCATTCTCTTACATCTTATATAAACTTCTAAAGCAGCTTTATCCTTCCACAACCCAAGGGGTTCCACATTTGTGTGTATTTCACATGCAGAAGTTGGAGTTGATGTCATAGCTCCACTAATTAAATAAAGAGCATTACTTTGCACCCTGTCAAGATAGTCTACGTTTGTCTTGGAGTAGGTTGTAAGCAGTGAGTTATTGTATTCTATCGCATAGAGTTACATCATAGACTGGAGGTGATGTAAGAGTTATATCATAGACTGGAGGCAATGTTAAAATTATATCATACAATAGTGATAATGTTAGAGTTATATCATAGATTGTAGGTGATGTTAGAGTCATATCATAGACTGGAGGTGATGTTAGAGTTATAGACTAGAGGTGATGTTAGAGCTGTATCATAAACTGGAGGTGATGTTAGAGTTATATAATAGGCTGGTGGTGATGTTAGATTTATATCATGGACTAGTGGTGATGTTAGACCTAGATCATAGATTGGTGGTGATGTTAGAGTTATATCATAGACTGGAGGCAATTTAAAATTATATCATACACTGGTGGTGATGTTAGAGTTATATCATAGATTGGAGGTGATGTTAGAGCCATATCATAGACTGGGGTGATGTTAGAGTTATATCATAGACTGGAGGTGATGTTAGAGTTATAGACTAGAGGTGATGTTGAGCTGTATCATAAACTGGAGGTGATGTTAGAATTATATAATAGGCTGGTGGTGATATTAGATTTATATCAGGGACTAGTGCTGATGTTAGACCTAGATCATAGATTGGTGGTGATGTAAGAGTTATATCATAGACTGGAGGTGATGTTAGAGCTTTATCATAAACTGTGGTGATGTTAGAGTTATATCATAGACTGGAGGTGATGTAAGAGTTATATCATAGACTGGTGGTGATGTTAGACTTATATCATGGACTAGTGGTGATGTTAGACATATATCATAGACTAGTGATGATGTTAGACATAGATCATAGATTGGTGGTGATGTTAGACATAGATCATAGGCTGGTGGTGATGTTAGACATAGATCGTAGACTGGTGGTGATGTTAGTCATATCATGGACTGGTGGTGATGTTGGACATAGATCATAGACTGTGTAGCTTTTGTACGCTTGTTTTATAAGTTTTAAAAAATTCATGTGAAGTTACTGTCCAGGGTTCTTTCTTTATGTGCCTGGCAAACAAGTATTAGTTTACTTTTGTGCACACATCTCTTTCTCCAAAGAAAGTAATAACTGCTGAGTGACGGTTTATAACTTAATAAACATGACGAACTTCACAAGAGACCCATTGATGTGGTCAGGCAATTAGTACACAATTAAGATTAATAATAATAATAATCCTTTCAATAGTGAAATATGAAATACAGTTGTACACTTTCAATCTACTGAATATTGTATACATGAATATATCTTATGGGCCATACACAGTAACACACACACCCAGATACACATCTCTACAGCCAAAACGGCTGGAACTTCTCTCCCCTCGTTTTTTCATACACTTTTCTGCTAAACTCTCTTCTCTTTTTGCACACGCCTCGTTAGCAATCCTTTCCTGCAATTTGCGAGCTTGTCACACTGCCAGTCTCATGTGACATAGAGTGGCTAGTGGGTCGCAACATTGCCCCCCCCTCCCCCCCCCCCGTTCCCGAGTGGAAACCAAGGGTTTTCGCTTGAGAACAGCGGATAGTTAGCCCAAGAACTACTAATATATTAGGAAAGAAAAATCATACTGCTCAGAATAATATATATGTGATAAGGTGTTGTTTTACTTCTGTGTTGTTGTAATACAGTTCACCCTATCTTCGGACACCCGAATCAAGGTAGACACCGACAGATGGTGAAGGTGATGAAGAGGTAGGATGTCTCTGGTCTGGTTTGCATGGGTGGTTTGTTGACATTAGGTGTGCAGAACGTAGATGGATGTCCACACCGGACCACAGTACAAGTTACAGCAATGTCACACAGACTTACGATGATGAGTCAATAAAGGAACAGCTAGTAACGTTTTCCCCCATTTATTATAGTCACAGCAACAAGATGTAGACAAATCCATGTAAGCATGACACAGGAACATGGCGGATATGAAGACAGTTCACTACAGTTGCATGTACATAAGTTCCAATAAATATATGATTATCAAAGTGTTGCAGACTCCAATTTATCTCTAATTCCACAACTAGCAGAAAAAAACCCCGCATTACAGAACGGGTAAATAACTATAAATATCCAACAGTTTCATTCTGACTCTTCTTAAATCGACCCCAAACATGGCGGGCGACGAAAATAGCATAGTCCATCCCTCTAATCGGACGTATTGAAGATAGGCTGTCCTTTCGAAGATAGTCTTATATAACTCCCTCGTACATCAGGTGAGTTTTCATTTTCAAAGTTATAATAGCAATAACTGGTAACTCATCTGGTCTTCCACTCCAGATAGTTATATATTAGGCCTCTATAAACCAGTAAACACTGTGGATTCCTCATCTGCAGACATAAGCGTCTAAGTTCAAAGATATACCGCTAATCATGCGGGTTTTAGAATAATATCTATTCTCCTGGGTTTTCTGTGTGTAAATCTAAACCTAACGGTCTTAGATGGCTCCAACGAGCATAACAAGTAGAATACTCTGCCTTTCAACCATTCGTGAGCTCTCATCACCGGTTGACTCAAAATATGTTCCTTACATTTACAAAGGAAGTGTGAAAGTTTCGTTTTTTTACCTTGCTTCGAATTCCTAACACAACTTAGAAGCAACTGCCGTCTTCCTGACGAACAGAAATAACACAGGGGACTTTAAATAACAGTGGAAGAGTTTCCATCCCCAGAGGCAATGCAGAGACGTAACCAGACATTTCGTCTGACAGACCCAGTTCAACAAAACGGCCTCCCGCACAGGAAATCTTCTACAAAACTCTCTCGAGTTCGGGCATGCGCTGTTCGCATCACCTCTGACCTAAGCAGTCAGCTGGTATAACCTTTTAAGAGGAGTAACTACATATTTACTTTCCCTCAAAGCAAAAAATGAGTATTCGCCCTTAGATTAGGGTTCTAACGAAAAATACATTAAACCCAAAATCTTATTCAAAATATTTTCAAACATAACAAGTATACAGACCGACTACATTACCAGTTATGAAAACTGCACGTAACAATATGAAATAGTAATTATGGTAGCAAATGACATGAAAACAGATATATCTAAACAGTTTAGACAAAATGTCATCCAATCTTTCATAAAATGCAATGAAAATCATCAAATGAATGTTTCAATGGAATATCACTTGAAAAAACAAAACAAGATCAGACAATGTCAACATTTGGCACAAACAATGTCAATTTCCAGCTACATTTCTTGACAATAGGTCTGCCAGAAAGTTTTCTGATTCCTTGATGGGGATAATTGTATATAACTAAATTCTTGAATAAGCAAGAACCATCTGTGTAATCTACTATTTGTCGTAGTTTTTTGGTTTAGGGATGTTGGTGGACGGTGATCCGTCTGGAGGTAGAAGTATGTGCCAAGTAAATAGCGGGATAACTTTCCCATACACCAAATGATGGACAAGATTCCTCTTTCACTAGTGGAATACCAAGTTTCTGCTGGTAGCAACTTTCTGCTTACATGCAAGCATGAATGTGGAGTATTATTGAACCATTGCAACAGGCATCCACCAATACCAGTCTGGGAAGCATCAGTCCTCAGAAGAAATGGCATAGTGATATTAGGCAACACCAAAATAGGTGCCTTGGAAAATACAGTTTTAATTTTGTTCAAAGCTCCACTGCAAGTATCGGACCAAACAATTTTATTAGGAGCACCTTTTCTAGTCAAAGATGACAGGACAGAAGAAATAGATGAAAAGTTCGGAATGAACTTGTGATAAAAGTTAATGAGTCCTAACATGCTACTAAATTGTTTCTTTGTCCGAGGGATATCTAGTTAATATGCGCTTGACAGTCTGCTCATCAGGATATAACATGTGGTTACCAACACGGTGACCAAGAAATGAAATTTCTCTACAACCAATCTGAACCTTTGAAGGTCTAACTGTCAAACCATGCTTTCTAAGTAGCATTAATAAAGAACTATGGAATAAACAGATGTCATCTATGTATGTGATGACATCAGACCTATCTCCTAAGAGTCTCCGCATCAAGGAGCATTGACAAGGCCAAAACACATAATTCCATTGGAATAAACCATATGGAGTCATAAATGCGGTAAGCGGTTTGGCCATCTCAGTTTTTTTGTGTTTTTGTTTTTCTTAACCAGCGGCATTTGGACTTTCAGCCCTTCGGCTCAAAGACATGTCATTGCGAGGCTGGGGAGCCTGTGGACTTTCCTTGCAACCTGGTCAGGAGCTTCGCTCCTTCCCAGCCACAGAGGGTTTATCTCAGGAGCCGGTTAGGTTATTCAGTCAAAATCCCGGTCGATGACACTACGTCAAATGCACATGCCCAGCTTGAACCTTGAACACCTGATCACCAGCGCAACATGGTAACCATTACACCAGCATGGAACCCAATCCTTCTCAGTTAAAGGGATCTGCCAATATCCCTTAGATAGATCTAGTTTGCTAAAGTATGTAGCCTGGGATAGTTGTGATAAGAGATCCCCCAAAACAGGCATAGGCTCAGCATCTATGAGAGTGAGACTGTAAAGACATCTAAAATCAATGCAGATGCGAAGAGATTTATCCTTCTTTCTAACTAGAACCATGGGAAAAGCGTAGGATGATTCAGAAGGAGAAATGATGCCCATGCGTAGCATATCCTTAAGTTCACTATCCACCTGAGATCTGTAGTGTAATGGTATAGTATGCGGTCTGAGTTTGATAGGGTGATCATCACTCAATGTAATATCATGAGAGATAACATCAGTGCGACCTGTAAGTTCAGTCAGCACGTCGGAGAAAGATTCTAAAACAGCAAGAGCCTGTTCTTGATAACCAGGATCTAATTTACCTGACACAGTTACATCTCTCCAAGATTCCAATGATTTTAGAGGCAACAGCGGAAAATTAAAAGAGATATCACTCGCTGTAGAATCATCAGATTCCACAACAGCAAAAAAAGTGTGTCGAACAGGTACATTAGAAATACTGTCCAAGATAGGTTCTAACTCAGAAGGGTGCTCCACATACAATTTTAACATCTTAATATGAAATGTTTTGTTTTTGCCCCTTATGTCAATAGCATAATCTACATCAGTTTTCTTCTCAACCACCTCAAAAGGGCTCTGCCAGGAAATTAGCAGTTTATTTTCCTTGGTCGGAAGAAGTAGCCATACTTATTCTCCTGGTAAGAACGAACATAATTTTTGAGATTGGTTGCAGCACAATCTCGACCTGTGCAAAGCATTACATGTCATACTTGATGCATAAGTACATGCATCCACAAGGCGTTGTCTGAGATCAATGACTAGTTCATAGCTGATGCGGACAGTATTATCCTCCACTGATCCCAACTACAAATCCTTGAGTATATGCATAGGACCTCTAGGGTTGGTACCATAAACCAACTCAAATGGCGAAAAGCCAGTGCTCTCATGGGGCACTTCTCTGTAAGCAAATAAGACTGCTGGCAACATTCGGTCCCAGTCACGAGGAGATGTCTTGGTGACTGCCTAACAACTGCTTCAACGAGCCATTGAAACGCTCGCAAATGCCATTGCTTTCTGGATGGTATTGGCTAGTGAAAGAATGCTTAATTGATAACATGCTCTCAGTATCTTTCATAATCTGAGAAATAAATTGAGTACCGCGATCTGATAAGATTTCCTCAGGAAATCCTATGCGGCAAAAAATAACAAATAAAGCATCACCGACAGCTGCTGAGGTGATAGTCTTCAATGGTTTGGCCTCCGGCCAACGTGTACATAAGTCTATACATGTTAGGATATATCTATCCTCTCTCAGACGTGACCGACATGGGGCCCAACTATGTCAACCGCAAGCTTGGTAAAGGGCCATAATAGCACAACAGTAACTTGTAAGGGTGCAGCATGGTGCTTGCCCCTACGTGTAACCTTTTTACAAGTTGTGCATGACCTGCAGTATAGCTTTATGTCTTTGTTAACACAGGGCCAATAAAAATTCGAGGTGACACAAAACGGAGTACGCTTAATCCCTATATGACCAACTAAAAGCGAGTCATGGGCAGTATTCAATACAATAGGCATAAAACTCTTTGGAATAACTACCTGTCTCCTGACTGAAACATAGTTGTCAAGCTTCTAGTCAGTACTAAGTTTTTAATTTCGAACCAGTAACGTGAAGTTTGTCTTCTTCATGTCACGTAGGTCTTTATGTCATTAAATTACCTACATCTTCCTATTCTCTCACCCTAATCCTTTCATTTATATTCTTTCCATACTTGTTTTTCCTGTATTTTTCGCATCACTCGGTTGCGAAAAATATTTTCTTCAGTATTTTTAAACTTTACCTGTTTCTTTCTCAAAACTGAGAATCGCGCTAGGACGATATTACGTAGATGTCAGGGCTGCAGGGCGTCAGAAGGCGTGATAAGTCGGTTCGCTGAACATAGGACGTAGACAATAGTCTACATTCTCACCGTGCGCGCGCTTCTTCTCGGCATAAGTCCCGGTGAGGTGTGATACTTTACATCTGCACCGGTCAAGTATTCAGACATTTGTCTGAAAAATCCCCAAACTGACACGGCGCTCACTGTGGGCCATGGTCAGCTGTAGTGTGAAAACTGCCCTGCATTGGAGACAGGTTGTCTGAGATTTGAAACTGACACGCGTACATCTTGGTCAGTGGTGGCAGTTACGACATGTTAGGTGTGAAACGTATCGTTTAAGCCGGAAAGGGGAGAGCATTTCGTTCTACGAAATAATAGTTCATCCTTTGTCTGGTTTAAAATATTAACCCACGTTTGAAACTATTTCATTTCACTCAGTAACTTTGCAGTTAGACTAGAGCAACCTTCGTTCGATTTCTAAATAATCTCTGTAAATAGATGGCCTTAGTTTGGTCGAAGTGGTTTAACGTTCTCAGATATTCTGTGGTTGAGGTATATTAATATTATATATAATAGATATCTAGTTTTGTGAAGTGATTTATTGTTAAAATCGCCGATCTCATTTTAAACTAGTTCTGTGTCCTGAGTGCTTAAGTTATAGTCTGTATTATTTTCTAGTGACGTGTTTCAGTGGATAGCAGAATAAATTATATCTTAGCTTACTAAAACTAGTAGCTATAAGGAATTTAATTGTGATAAGTCTTTCTTGCTATTTAAAATGTAAGTTATATAGTGAAATACTGGGGGTGACCCGAACTTTACCAGCATTTAATAAGAGTTCATACGTGTGAAGAAATAAACAGTCCTTAATTTGAACCACGTGGGTTTCTCAAGTAACCCTGATCTGACAGTGCAGGTGCAAACAGAGTTAGACAGTAATACTATATCCCACTAACGGGTTTTCAAAGACTGTAATGATCAATACTGGGCCTGTGAACCAGATCTTAATTTCTTCCATAAACTCTACGTAAATTTTCTGCCTGGCGGCGAGAATAATTAAAATCAACAACATTAACGTTCCGACATTGTTGACAAGTGAGTGGGGAACTAAGATTTTCTGTTTGAGAGAAGTTGTCCACCGGTCATCTTCCTAATTAAGGGAAACTTCGTGTTCTGACATTTTGTGCTCGTTTAAGCCTAATTCTTACCTCGTGAGTCAAGTGACATTAACTTTAGTCTGAAATAACTATCGCCTGAAGCAGACGCTCCCCAGATCCATTTTGATGAAACCAACAAACAAATCTGCAGAGCTGGGATCTGTTTCATTAAACGACAGTAACAGATAAAAAGTGTGAGTGTCCAAAAGTTGCGCCAGCCGGCGAAACCACAACACGAGTGTAAGTATATCAGGGCCCTGACGAAAGAATCGAGTGGAAGTGACGGAAGGATGTTCGTTGTATAACACACTTACTTGTTATATTTGTTTTTTTTTCTTAGGCGAGATTTGCTGCTTAAGTAACGTGTTCCTTTAGAATAGATACTGCTGTCAAAGTCAGTCTATACCTTCAAAGGGGAACAATATTAGACCCTAACCACATGCATCTATAACTCTTTGGGCCATCATCTGTCTCTTAACGGGGCTGTGGGCTAAACCTAGAGTAAGATCTAACGGGCTATCATCCTTGTAGCATTTTTTTTCTTGAATTTTATGACTATTTGTATATGTTTTTCCTTGATGAATTTGTTTTGGTGTTGTGAGAGATTTTTTTTTGATGATAATAATAAAAATCTCTCTCTTGACCAAAATCAGTGCGTTGGTCAGCTCGATCCCAATTATATATAAAATCATTTGTTATAGATTTTCCAAGTCTGTGTGTTTAACTGTCGTCACGTGTATGTGCGTGCCCGTGAGTAGATAGAATTATATGTAATATATATGTGGTTTAGACTGTCGGACTCTGTAAAAGCCGTCGTAGAGGATAGGTGAGAGGGAGAAGAATTCTTTCCGCTTTCAGCGACAGCCTCTATACCACAGTCTATCATCTCACCACTCGTGGAATCTATTTCATTTTTTTAAAATTCACACTGGGACTCTCACTCATTTCAAGCTATTCAGAAGGGACCAAACCCTAGTCTTAATACTCCTATCCAAAATCTACGACACTTCACATGTTTACTCTCTGCTAGAGCAAACAATGGTTGCAAAGGAACATCTTCGCGCTGTTTGACCGCGAACGACTGGGGGGAAGGGGGGGGGGACCACCATGAACATTCCAAAGAGATGCTCTCTCACTAAATGGTGTTGCTGGCTCTGCCTTGGATTCAGTGGCATGCTGGGCCCTAGTGACCACAGCGTTAGCCAACACTGGGTGAGATTCAACCCATTTATTTATCTCCTCTGGAGAACAATCCTTAATACCTGGTATGTTACCAAGAATAATGTCTGATACTGGTTGCTCAAGGACACATGCCCTCACCTTACCTGTAAAGAAAGGTGTAGCAATATCTATTTCTGCCACTGGGTAACACTCTATACTCCCTCCAAATGTTATGCACTTCACTGTTTTACCAGTGAAGGCAGATTCATCAATTAACGATCTACGGATTCTGACAGTTGTACAGCCAGAATCACGAACGACACTTACAGGCCTGTTATACAGGAACTCAGTATATAACGTGAGGTGTCCCACATTGTCACAAGATGACATAGCGGGTAGAGCATGCCCGCAGATCAATCTGGTTTGTGAGCCAGGTTGGAATAAAGATTTGTACCCATAACAATTTTTATCATTAAGTGAGCTAACAACACATGCATTGGCATGGTCTGCTCCCTTCTCATCATTCTTCTTTGTAGATACACATGTATTACCCCTATTATGGTTGCTATTGTCATGATGCCCACAGTGTTTGTTAGAACTGTTTCCGTAGAATTTCTTATAAGGTCTGTTCCTAGCACATGACCAACATCTCCCATATTGTTCCTATTACCACTGTAGGGTGCGTTGTCTTGTGTGGGTTTATGATCCATCCGTTTGTGATGCATTTAATCACCATGGCTATAATTGTGCCGCCACTGACCTTGGTTTGAATAGCCATAGTCTCGTCTCTGTGAGAAGTTAGATGGTGACCTCTGCCTTGGGAAGTTATATTTTCCACGGTAGTTGGATCTATAGCCTTGCCTTACTCTGCTGTCCACAGTCTGTGAACGAGGTCTTTGACCACTGTCTTCATAGTCATTCCTAATAATTGGATGAACAGAGTGGTCTTCATCACCCATGATGGACGAACAACTAAACATAGTCATGACGAGCCACACATATTGGCAGTGCGTCCTTTATAGTTTGTTTGTGAACCTCTTTATCTGGGTGGGCTGTCTTATATTGTCGTCCAAGTATCTCCATTGTCTCAAGGTATTTTGGTTTCCTTTCTTGAAAAAATGAGGCAAGATCGGTGCTACATGCCGACAACACCTTGTCACGTAACATTAGATCAAGTAAGCCAGTGAAAGTCTTATTATCAATACTGGACAACTGTATCTATCTTTTAGAGTATAACTTAAGGAATGAGATAAACTCTCCAAAGTTAGCTTTCCTGCTAGGTAGACATGAATGAAATTTATCACGGAACCCCGCTTCCATAAGCTGAAATTTACATAGCAATGTCTCCTTGACAACATGGTAGTCTTCTCTACTACTGTTGTCCAAAGTAAAATAAGCCTGTAGAGTGTCCGCTGTTAAGAAATTGCATAGCGCAGAACTCCATTGAACCTTGACGATCTTCAACACACTGACATTGAGTTCAAATCGTTGTAGGCAGCTGTCTATGCAGTCTCTTTGCTGGTCGAAATGTGGCAATCGTATTCGGTTTGTGGTCATAGGTGCATTAGAAGATGCCTTAGGAGCGTCCAACTTCACTTTCTTTAAGGCGACAGCATGTTAAAGAACAATTGTTAATATGTTATGTATTATTGCCACACACAGGCATATAGCCATTGCAATTGAGGAGATATGTCTCTTTGTGGTAACTCATGTTTTTGCACGGTTTTTAACATATATTGAATGCAACATATTTAATACGTCACTGGTTGTCAATGACGTAACACGTCTGTGCTAATTTATTCTAACGGCTAATATTTGTGGCCTTTCGTTATTTCAAGACGTCCAAGTAAGACGTGTTTTTCAAGCTCCCAGAATTGTGGAGGAATATTATATATTTAAGTGGCTGCACAATAAAAAACAATGCAGGCAATGGTGTCAATGACAATGATGATGATATATTTCAAAATACAACACACACACAAACAAATCAAAATCAACTAAAATAAGACAACAAAAACAATGTTCTATTTTAAAATGTAAACAAATAATAACTATTAGACACTACAAATAATTCACTACTAAAACCAAAAAAAACCGTCACATTAACAACTAAAGAGAAGAAGGTATAGAAAGCACTATTACAACAACTGACAATATGTGACATAGATACGAAACAATAACAACACGTGATACCTAATGCCACAGCTAAACAAAAATGAAATGTTTGCGATGCAAATGGGGATTATATAAATATATTAATGTATGCATCAAAGTGCGAAAATTCCCCAAATGCAAACTTTACATAAACGTATAGAAGATCACCTTTCATCATACTTCCGAAGATGAATGAGAAAAATGATACCTAAAAAAAAAAAAATGGCAACACTGAACATATAGAAATACCGGGGCCCGAAAGGGGAGCAAAGAATAGTAACACTGTTCCCTGACAAGCATGTCGTAGAAAGCAACTAAGGAGGGTTGGGCATAGGGCCAGTTACCCCATCCTGTAAAAAATTTAAACCACAAAAAACTTCAACAAACATGGACAAGTCAATTAAAGAAAATAAAACAGCCATCCAAGACAGGGGAAGGTCCTCTCGCAGGGAGGCGTATGATGCAACACAGAGAAAGCCGAAAGGGGTCTGTGTTACTGACTAACCTTCTTTCTTCTAGGAGAACTTCCAGATTTGGCACCTGGAATGTTCGGACATTAAACGAACAAGGGAAAGTGGCACAAGTAGCAGCAGAAATGAGGGAATATAAAATCGAGGTTCTGGGAGTGGAGGGTTATGATGATGATGATGAACATATAGAATATAAAAAAAATAGCGATGATGGAGCACGCTATGATAGCAAAAAATTCTATAAACTGCGCTATCACAATCCATAAGCTTTTACAACAAAACTAAACCTATCTTAAAATGCAGACTAAAATATTTCGGTCTTAACACGGCGTAACGCTGTTTACACTGTCTCACACGAATCAGCATGGCAACTCTGAGCCAAAAATCAATACCCTTTAGCTCCCCAAGGAGCATAGGCCTTCAACAAACACGTGCCAAGTCTTCCTGTCCTGTGCCATCCGCTCAAGTTCTTTCCATGTTTTCCTCATCATTTTCCCTTCTGTCGTAGACGAAAATAGGTTAGTCGGCAACCCAGACTCCTTTTGGCTTTCTCTAGGTTGCTTCATGCGCCTCCTTTCGAGAGGACCTTCTTCTGTCTTGGGCGGCTGAGTTGATTCATATTCTTTATTTGACTTGTCCATGTTTGTTGAAGTTTTTGTGGTAAAAAGTTTTTTACGGGATGAAGTAACCAGCCCCATGCCCAACCCTCCTTAGTCGCTTTTTACGACATGCCTGGTAGTGTACAGTGTTACTATTCTTTGCTCCCCTTTCGGGCCCCGGTAACACACGGGTGTGAGCCAAAAATAAAAACTATAAACTGTTCCGTTAACGTGTGTTACTCCGCGGTATGTTCGAATTGTTTTATTTAATCTTAAATAATAAGGTCCATAAAGTTTCTTATATAGAATTTATAAATGTTAGAACATCGTATTGGTCCTTCAAAGCCTTCAATGTTCTTGGAAAAATAGGTACATTGTTTGTCATTAAAATATTCCGTAGGCAGAAATAAATACGAGCATGTTTCTTGACCCAAACTCCTGCTGACGTCAAGGGTCACGGGGCATGGCTACAGTTCCCCCGCACTGCTTGCAGAAAGTTCGCTTGCACTAATAAAAAGTTGTTTTTAATGTACAGTTCGTAAAATAGCTTCAAGCACGATGCATTAAAAGGGCATTGTAGCAAGAGTAATTGCTGGGGAGGTTAAGATGTTACCTAAAAAGAAAGAAAGCTGTGTCTGTGCCAACCGTGTGAGGTCAAGCAAATGTAGGCCCCTGACTCTAAAAGATGATGATGATGATGTATTATCAGGGAACCTAACGCTACCTCCCTAGATCTCACACGGTCTGTATTTTATTCTAGTGGCTGGTGTCTGATGTGGCTAGTGTCAAGGGGTGAAATGACAATGGTAGTACATCAACACACTACACTTTAACTCACTATAAGAAAATGAATAAGACTGTGGTTAAAGTTTTCTTTAAAATTGAATTCTTTTCTTTGTACAATTTAATCTGCCTGTCCGGCCATCTCTTTTGGACAGGTCTTTGAAAATGAGGAAAATATATTTTACATATACTGATTAACTAAAATGTTTGGACTCTTGTCCGATAAGTATAATTTCACTATATTATTCCTGTAGGTGTATTCACAGACTAAAACTTTAATAGCTACTAGTGTTAGTCATTTGTTAGGAGGAGCTGTTGTTTCATCACGCCCCATATAATTCTGTGTATAACAATTTTTATTTGAATGAAGTGTCAGAAGTCCCAGATGTTAACACATCACCTGGGATTCTTGGTATGAAGATAACAAGTCAGTATGTCGATGCAGAGAATATATAGATCAGCACACACAAGCTCCTTCAGGCTATCTGCTGACAGCATAAACTTTTGAAAGGAGACTTTTTCCTTTACAATCACTCATCAGGTTTCCTGTCACCGGCTGGTAACAGGAAATAAAAACCCCGCAATAAAAGACACTCTGGCCTTTTCACATCTGATCACAATTTCTTATCACTATTGTACACATGATGGTATGGGGTCAGCCTCGTGTGCATACAGGTGCACTAGCCCCTAATTTATATGACTCACACCTTTCTGTGACCACATCTCAGGTCCCTATGGCAGATACGCCCCTGTACTTTTCCATAGTTTTCTTCAATACAATAACGTGGAGTAACCACATCTCCTTTTGTATGATTTTCTTTTCTTTCTTTAATTATAAACGCTCTAGGCATGTTGAAGAGTGTTCATGGAACACTGAGGCTTACTAACCTCTTCTAATACAATAATATTAATACAAAATCATAACAATATGCAACAGTCAAATACAGTTCAATGTGAGGACTCAGTAATGTTTGCTCCCGGCATGTCCTTCACTTTCCCCAATAGCAGTATCTAACTTTTGCAGTTTTAATCAAGCATGTTCATACATAAAGCATTCTTACCACAAATTCAAAGAAATATGTCACAAATAACGTTGACTGGCAAAAGATATGGCCTCAGTTTTCTCTGCCCTGTCCAGACTCTGAATTTAGTATTTATTTTAAAATTTATCACAGCTGATCTCAACGTACTTGTTGATATAAAAATTTGTCAAATGGCCACGAGATCCCTAAGCCTTTGGCCAATATCTATTTGAGCTGTTCAATGAAATCAGGCAACCACCAAATTTTGAATTTAGTTTTGAAAAAACAGAAACAAAATTCCAAACAAACTATGTGTCTCGTAGTCCATTCGTCAGTCTGCGTTAGTTATGCCAATACAAAAAGATGTTTAGTTTTGGTTAACATTTTCCTACCTCCTCTCTTTACTCCTATACTCTTATACCACCCAATCGGATTTGAATTACTCCAATGCCTCTTTTTTAACTTGCGTCCCCAATAACGTTATGTGTAACGAGCAAGAACAACAGTCTGTCCGTCCTAGCGTTCGTAGACATATAGTATTATCCCAATAACTTGCTAATAATTGGACTACCATATATTTTATAACATATTTTTGCTCAGGAGACACTCATCATCATCAGTTGCCATCTCCACAACGAAGGTTGGCTGTAATGGATCTCCAACGTCTTCTGTCTCTTGTCTTGATGGTGCACTCTGATAGACTCTTTTTTTTCCATCTCTTGATGTTGTCTTCCCACTTATAGCGCTGTCTTCCCCTTGCACGTTTGCCTTCAACTCTCCCTTCTGTTATGGTCTTCTGTAAGGTGTTATGCCTTTTTATGTGGCCAAAGTATTTTAGCTGCCGAACTTTGACCTCCCTCATTAGTTCTCTTTTCATACCTAGATTTTCTAGGACCTCCTTATTTGTTTTCATCTCTTTCCATGAGATACGCCCCATTCTTCTATATATCCACATTTCAAGAGCCTCAATTCTTTCTTCCAAATGCTTATTCATCGTCCATGTTTCTGCACCATACAGAAATGCAGAATATATATAACACTTTATGATTCTCAGTTTTAATTTGTGAGAATAACTGTTTGGATGTCATAAATGTTTTCATGTTGTTGAATGTAGCTTTGGCCATTCCTATTCTCTTCTTGATTTCTGTTTCACATCTGCCATCTTCTGTTATTATATGACCAAGATATACGTAGCTCTTGACTTGTTCCAGGATTTCCCCATTTACGCTTATCTTTAATGTGGGTTTATCGTCTGTTTTGCTAATTATCATAGTTTTTTGTTTTCTCAATATTAATGTCGAGTCCATATTCATGACTTATACTGTTCACTTGCTTCACTAGTTCTTGTAACTCCTGTTCGCTTTCAGCTAACAACACGGTATCATCTGCATATCTAAGGTTGTTTATTGACCTTCCACTGATGTTCAGTCCTGGTATTTCCTGTATCTGTTTGAAAATTTTTTTTTGGTGTATAAATTAAATAGGCAGGGGGACAGCACACAACCTTGTCTGACACCTCTTTTTATGTCTATGTATGGTGAATAATTCCTTCCAGATCTTACTGTGGCAGTTTGCTCCCAATAAAGGTTACTGAGTATTCTTATATCTTTTCCATCAATACCTATGTCTTCGAGGCATTCAATTATTTTCTCATGATGGACTCTGTCAAAAGCCTTCTTATAGTCAATGAAGCACATATACATACTTTTTTTTTGGACCTCTGTATATTTTTCTGCTAATATTCTTAGGCAAAATATTGCCTCTCTTGTTCCACTGTTCCGTCTAAAACCAAACTGTTCTTCCTGGATTTCGCTGTCTACTTACTTTTTATTCTTTCCTGTATGATTTTGAGCAGTATCTTAATTGCATGACTCATCAGGCTGATTGTTCTGAAGTCTGAAAATTCTGTTGCATTTGGTTTTTTGGGCAATGTTATAAAAACTGATGTCTTCATGTCGTGTGGTATATATCCTGTACTGTATACATCGTTGCATATTTCTGTGATTGTATCTATACCAAAGCTCTCCAGAGCTTCTATCATTTCAATTTTTATGTTATCCATGCCTGCTGATTTTCCTTTTTGTATCATATGAATTGCATTCTCTACTTCTGATCTGAGAATGTTTGGGCCTTCATTAGAATCTGGTGATGGTTTTTTACCTCTGTTGTCCTCGAATAATTCTTTTATGTATTCTGCCCATCTGTTTGATATGTCTTTCTCATCAAGTAATATTACACCATTTTTGTTCTTGATACAGCTTCCTCCTTGTTGCAAACCGTGACCGATTTGATAATTTCTTTATTTCTTCATGCATATCTCTTGTCCAGTGCTTTGCTTCCAAGTCTTCTATTTCCTTGCATTTTGTGTCTACCCACCGTTCTTTTGCTTCTCTACACATAGTACGTATGTCATTGTCTATTGTTTTATATTCTGGAGTGTTTTTTGCTTTCTTTCTTTCGGCCATTTTATTCAAGATGTCATCTGTCATCCAAATTTGATTTTTCTTAGACTCCTTTTTAGGTAAATTTGCATTTGCTGATTGTATGCTTGTTTTTAAGCATTCCCATTTTGCGGTTGCTTTTTCTTCTGCGTTTTCTCTTCTATACTGCTCCATGCTTTCTGTCAATAACTGTTGATATTTATTTTTGACGTCGATTAAATATTTCTGTTTTATATCTGGTTGTTTCAGCGCTGATATTTCTATCTGGGTTTCTCAACTGATCCCTTCTGTTTCCTGCTGAAACTTTTCAGCTTTATATATATTTACTTTGATGACGACTGGATGTAATATCTGAATTTAATGTCGGCGCCAGGATGTGTCTTTGCACTTGTGACACTGTTCTTAAATCTATGTTTTATCATGATATAGTTGATTTCATTTCGTGTTATATCTCCTGGGCTTTTCCATGTGTATAATTTCCTTGGGTGGTGTTCAAAAAAGGTGTTACATATGACCAGCTGGTTTTCTTCACAGAACTGGATAAGTCTATCTCCTCTATCATTTCTTGTCCCTAATCCATACTGTCCTACTATTTTCTTGTATCTTCCTTTTCCTACTTTTGCATTCATATCACCCATTACTATCAACACATCTGTAGATTTGACTGGTTTAAGTGTGTGTTGTAGCTCTTCATAGTATTCTTCTATTTCTTCCTCGCTGTAATCTTTAGTTGGTGCATAAGTTTGTAAGAGTGATATGTCGAATGGCTTTGCTCTCATCTTTAGTAACATCATTCTGTCATTGTGTGTCCAGTATCCACATACGTATTTTTCTAACTCCTTCTTTATCAACATTCCTACCCCTCTTTCATGTTTTTCTCCGCCTGAGTGTATAAGCGTGTACTGGTCTCTTTTTATGTAGCCTGTATCCAAAAGTCTTGCCTCTGCAACTCCCAGTATACCAATTACGTTCTGTAGGAAGTACGTGGTAAGGCCCCAATCTCTTCCACGGTGGCTAGCCATTGTCTTTTTCTATGTCCGACACGCCTCTAGTGCGCCACCCACTTTGCTGTTTCGCTTTGCGAGCCGTTGATCTTCTCAGATTCCTCCGCCTCACTCACCGTCTCAGTCTTTGTGTACTAGGGATGGACATTCCCTTGAGTAAGATTGCTCCTACTCCACCCATGTAGTTTAGCCAGTCAGCCAAGACTGTTGCCCGGGATGTGACCACCGCCGTACACAAGCGGTATTCGAGGAGCCATACATGAGCTAGATAAAGAGAGGAGAACCAAATAGGATCCTGACTATCCTAAAAAGGACATGGCTGTCTCTCACCGTGAGGTACTATCCCTCTCTCTTTATCCTACATCCCTACAAAAGACACTAAGCTATCCTAATATATGATTTTTATGGTCAGTTTCATTATGGTTTAGATTTTCAGTTTTGTCACTGTCAATCGTCAGATATAACTTTTACACAAGTCGGCCATCTTCCCCCCTCATTCTCTATCACTTTTTTCATTATTCAAATAAACCAACTAGTTTGAGTAACGTCAGAAATTACTTACGCGGCGAGAATTTAAACTGTCTGTGTGTTTATATCTGCTGGCTTTGCCCACATCGTGTATATAGTAAAGGAACCGCGTGCAGAGCGAAGAGGGGTTTTTCAAAACGTTTGGTAGTATTTGCGTTAATTATTACAGTCGTTTCGTTCTTACTACTGGAAAATGTCCGAGTTACTACTAATTTTAACGTTAAAGTTAAAAGATTACGTTAATTCAGAACGTTAGTTTGGTGTCACACTTCTGGCAGATCGTTAATTATAAGTCTTGCCTCAGTTTCGTGCAGCAGATCGGGCAAGATGTTAAAATGTTAATTGTACGTCTCGAAACCGAAACTAAAAGGCGTGTTAGATTTTACGGCGGGTCATTTTTTTTAAGCATTTCCACTGCACAAAAGGCAGCGCTCTACTGGCGTTGAAGATGCCAATAGTCAGACACCTGAGGTCGGGTTTATTATTTATTACTATAGGATTAAAATCTTACTGAATTTAGCAATTATCTCACAGATTTCACTACAGGCATCTGAAAGTATATTTACAGTTCTATCATATTAAAGTTCAATTGTTGCAAATGCATTATGCATAAACTTGTTGCACATAATTAAATGTAGTCATCAATATTTGCTAGGCACACAGCTTGGCTTCCCATTTGTTGAGCGCGTATTTTGCTTGTAGCTTTTGCACGCTTGTTTTATAAGTATCCAATATTCATGTGAAGTTACTGTTCAAGGTTCTTTCTTTACGTGCCTGTCAAACAAGTATTAGTTTACTTTTGTGCACACATCTCTTTCTCCAAAGAAAGTAATAACTGCTGAGTGACGGTTTATAACTTTAATAAACATGACGAACTTCACAAGAGACCCATTGATGTGGTCAGGCAATTAGTACACAATCAAGATTAATAATAGTCGCTCATATGTATGAAATAATCCTTTCAATCGTGAAATATGAAATACAGTTGTATACTTTCAATCTACTGAATATTGTATACTTGAATATATCTTGTGGGCCATACACACTCACCCAGATAATCATTGCTACAGCTAAACGGCTGGAACTTCTCTCCCCTTGCTTTTTCATACACTTTTCTGCTAAACTCTCTTCTCTATTTGCACACGCCTCGTTAGCAATCCTTTCCTGCAATTTGCAAGCTTGTCACACTGCCAGTCTCACCACGTGACATAGAGTGACTAGTGGGCTGGGGTAGCGAAGTGGTGTTCTGGGCATTCAAACTAACTGCATTTTCTAACTCCCAACAGACTGGTGGGGATGTTTGACATATATCATACGCTGGTGGTGATGTTAGACACATATCAAAGGCTGGTGGTGATGTTAGACATAGATCATAGACTGGTGGTGATGTAAAATGATAATGATGTTAGCCACTTGGAGATGTTCAGTGATGGTGATATTAGCTAATGTTGATATTAGATGGTGCATCCAGAATTCCTAATTCCCACAGTTTTAAATTTATATGCCGTGAAATATTTCTAATGCATGAGAAGGGTGAAACAGCCTGACCATTGCTGTTGATATACATGTAGAAACTCAGTTCACCCAACACCCACGAAGTACCACGTATAGTACTTGAAAATGTTTCGATATTTACTAAAATAAGCGTCTTTGACCTGACATGTTGAAGTGGATCCTGAAACAGTTAGTCATGCAATCGTGATAGTATTAAGTAGTTTGGCTCATACAAAAGACGCAGCCAAGAACAGAACTATGTGATACATGATGGTAATTTATTTTTTGCTGTTAAATGAACAATGGCTTTGGCCAGTGGTTCCCAGTCTGTTGTAGGTCGCAGCCCCTTTGACACCCATGCTGTACATAAGCGGCCCCTTAAAGAGCAAAAAAAGATGCTACAGTGTTAGTTTTACTAAGGTATCATCAGTTTTATCATGTATTGAGCCACGATTGTAGCTGATTCTCTTGCAGCCTGTACCAAGCTGTCACATGCTGTTGTAGTGGTGATTTCGGTGTCAATTTGTTTCACATGATAAGGTTGTGAGTCTTATGTACTACCTCATATTAGTCACGTTGTACAGCGTGCCTGAGTAAGCAGGAAGCCTGTTTTTTTCTTTGTCTCATCACAGACCCTGGGAACTACACATGTCCCATCACAGACCCTGGAAACTATTCATGTCTAATCACAGACAATGGGAACTATACATGTCTCATCAGAGACCCTGGGGACTACACATGTCTCATGACAGACCCTGGGAACTACACATGTCTAATCACAGACCATGGGAACTACACATGTCCCATCACAGACCCTGGGAACTATACATGTCTAATCACAGACCATGGGAACTACACATGTCCCATCACAGACCCTGGGAACTACACATGTCTAATTACAGACCATGGGAACTATACATGTCTAATCACAGACCATGGGAACTATACATGTCTTATCACAGACCTTGGGAACTACACATGTCTAATCACAAACCGTGGGAACTATACATGTCTAATCACAGACCATGGGAACTACACATGTCCCATCACAGACCCTGGGAACTACACATGTCTAATCACAGACCATGGGAACTACACATGTCTAATCACAGACCCTGGGAATTATACATGTCTAATCACAGACCATGGGAACTACACATGTCTAATCACAGACCTTGGAAATTATGCATGTCTAATCACAGACCATGGGAACTACACATGTCCCATCACAGACCCTGGGAACTACACATGTCTAATCACAAACCATGGGAACTACACATGTCTAATCACAAACCATGGGAACTATACATGTCCCATCACAGACCCTGGGAACTACACATGTCTCATCACAGACCCTGGGAACTATACATGTTTAATCACAGACCATGGGAACTACACATGTCTAATCACAGACCATGGGAACTATACATGTCTAATCACAGACCATGGGAAATACACATGTCCCATCACAGACCCTAGGAACTACACATGTCTCATCACAGACCCTGGGAACTATACATGTTTAATCACAGACCATGGGAACTACACATGTCCCATCACAGACCCTGGGAACTACACATGTCCCGTCACAGACCCTGGGAACTACACATGTCTCATCACAGACCCTGGGAACTACACATGTCCCATCACAGACCCTGGGAACTATTCATGTCTAATCATAGACCATGGGAACTATACATGTCTCATCAGAGACCCTGGGAACTACACATGTCTCATCACAGACCATGGGAACTACACATGTCTAATCACAGACCCTGGGAACTATACATGTCCCATCACAGACTCTGGGAACTATACATGTCTAATCACAGACCATGGGAACTACACATGTCCCATCACAGACCCTGGGAACTACACATGTCTAATCACAGACCATGGGAACTATACATGTCTAATCACAGACCATGGGAACTATACATGTCTAATCACAGACCATGGGAACTACACATGTCTCATCACAGACCGTGGGAACTACACATGTCTCATCACAGACCCTGGGAACTACACATGTCTCATCACAGACCCTGGGAACTATACATGTCCCATCACAGACCCTGGGAACTATACATGTCCCATCACAGACCCTGTGAACTACACATGTCTTACTTAGGCGTACTCTGCACATATTACAGATCTGTGTATTTATTACACAGCAAAAAAAAGAAAAAAAAGTGTACATTTGTAATGTGTAAGAATGGTGTGCTGTAGAAATACAGAGATGTTTACTTACAGTTTCAGTATTAAAAATACTAAGTATTAATTGTTATTTCTGTATCACAGCAAAAGTCAAAGCTGTACAGGTGGGTACAAGACATGTAGTAGCAGCCTCAGTGTGAGATCTACTGAAACTATAAGTTGAAGCCTATGGTCCTTAGGGAGCTGATTGGTGGTGATATATATATACATATAAATATAAACATTTACATATCAGTAGCATTTGTTTTACATGAGCAAGTGTAGATAAGTAGCATTATTAAAATGATTTATATATGTATATACACATACACAGACTTACACATATATACACATACACAGACATACCCATATATATACAGTACTTAGCAAAAAAAATGGCAGTCATATTTTCGCAACGCAGCACACTCATAGAAGCAAATAATAATAAAAACTGTATGTCCAGAGGAAGATTGGTATCTCCCTTATCTATTAACAGTGGTTTCAGTACAATATAATGTTTGCCTTTAGCTCCCGGTTGACAATAGCATTAGATACCTCTGGGCTTCCCAACTCGATCATGCGCTGCCGTATGTTTTCTACACTCTTCATTGGCCCAGCCCGAACGATTTGGGCGAGACACCGATGGTCCTTTGTGACCAAAATTCTTGGCCTCCCACTACCTTCTTTTCGCTCGATTCCATTACATGCTTTTAATTTACTCACAACTTTGTAGACAGTCCGCTCAGGAATGTTCAAGGTTTTAGAAATGTTGGAACATGTTTGATTTCCTTCATTCCAAAGCTGTGAAATTAACATACACTTTGACTTTGTATCCATTTTCTGCCACTAGCATTAGAAATTGTCGTCTGCTCTATTATCAAGGGACGTTACTCTACGCTAATTTTTTTTTTTACTTTTGGTAGTGTTTGCTCACTTAAGTCGAGTGCAAATTTGGGGCAGAACATGCATATTTAATTAGATTTCAGCTTATTTAGCTGAGCAATATGACTGCCATTTTTTTTTGCAAAGTACTGTACATACAAACATAGTAGCATATATTATACAATAGCTAGTGTAGATAAAATAGTATTAAAATGATTCCTACATTATCTTAGCTCGAGAGGGCTACACCTATAAGACTAAACTCACATAAGGGGTTCACGATTATTAGAAGTTTGGGGAACACTGCGGTAGAACATCGTGCAGATAATTTGTTTAGAGGAAGACAACATTAGACAATCTTTGAAGGACCGAGGACTAGAATGGAACCAGGCCAGGAAGAAGACAGCTGATAGAATGGTCTGGCGCTCTCTCTTCCAAACCTCTACACCTCACGGTAGAAGGGGAACGACTAAGTAAGTAAGTAAGTAAGGTACTTGTATTCTGTTCTATCAGACGTTAGATCGCAAGATTTTAAAGAAGCTGTTTCCTCCTTTCTGTTTGTCAGAGGCAAGCAGTTAAAACGTCCTTGTGTTCCTGGGGATCGAATGGGGAGCAAAGAAGAGTAACACTGTAACCTGGCAGGCGATTCCTAGAAGGTGTTTATGGAGGGTTGGCCCATTGATGCGTGATGCCATATGATGATGGATGGTATCCGCATGTCTGGTTTTGTGTAGTGTGTAGATGTGTTCAGTCAAAAACAATGTTCATACAACAATAACAGGGCAATCCACATAGGACGTCAGTAAACTCACGACGTATAAAGTCAATGAGTCTTGAAACAGCCGTTGACGTTTTTCTTCATTATTTATTGTGGACGCCACAGTGACAAAATGGTTACGCAAATGTGTAGGCACATCAAACAGTCATTATCACAGCAACATTCAATACAGCAATAGACGGTAGACAGCATTACAATGATGAGTCAGATGCATGTTATATTTCATAGTGCTGTAAATGTAGTCAGGTGGAAAACTCCATCCTTTTCTATAACAGCCAGGAGATAACCAGATGTATGAGATCAGTTCACTCTCCTTAGTTTGACTTCAGCAAGACAGACACGTCTGCCGAAGTATAAATAATGTCCTCAAAAAATATCCTCTAGATAATAAAGGTTTCCTAAACCTAGTTCATTTAACAAAGTAGCAAGTAATGGTCCTTGGTACATGCATCAACCGATGCAGTACAATGCAGCGACATGTGAGCTGGGAAAGAACATCTCGTGGCGACGACTTTCGGAGACAGGCTATGAATCGAAATCGCTCACGACCCAAAATCGATAGAGTTAATGAAAAAGTCAATTTACCTTGCTTTCATGAAATACACAGAAATATCACGCCTCCCGACATGTGGGAAAACACTAGAGGTATTATCTCGACTAAACGAAATATCCATAAGAGGACTACACATCCCTGACAGAACAAAAGAAAGCGGAGATCCCCTCTTCAACGAGGCATCTCTTTCGCCATTCCAAATCGCTCACCCCACTAGTCGTGGGCGGAAACCGCTCGACCAAACAACAAGACAAGTCATGCGCAGTCCAGCGCAAAAATGACCACAGCTCAAACTTAACTGCATTCGATACCAACGCGAGAAGACAAATGCTTACCGAGAAAAGTGACTATAAATTTCAAGCAGTTGTTGCCCTTGCGTTATAAAACAGATATTGAAACAAAACGATGTTGCGAGAATTTATCACGCAACATATCACCACCTCCTCCCGATAAAAAAAAAATGTGGAACATATTTTTTTTTTCAATATCAAAGAGCATGCGATAAGCGGCTCAAAACGCACGAATTATGCGCTGATAATTAATTAAATTGCCAAACAATAGGCTAATTATAGAGTGTCTGGTGAGGATATACCTCAACAGAAAAATAAATATGTCTCAAAAAATATGCACATCGGGGAGGTGTCACCAACACACATCACGTTAGCATGTAAACACAATATACGTATGCAAGTTACTATAATCATCATTAAACAGCATACTCTAATATTGTCTTTAAAAATGGATGTACAAATCTGATAGGAAAATTTAAATAGTACATTCTTTGACATGTAATGACATAAGTACATAGTAAAGTTAAACTACATGACGATCCAGGACATATGCTCTGGTATTCCGAGGGTAAGTACACAATCTAGAACTCGTAAGGTAAGTCCTCAGCTCAACAATGACATTCTGAGAAAGTACAAGCAATATAATGCTAATTAATAACTAATATGCTTCATAAGGTACAATACATTATTAATAATTGTGGCTGTTTAGTAAACTAACGGCCCTTATATTAACTACTCAGTCCTCCTCTATCATCTTAAAAAACGAACAGAAGAAGATGACAACAAAGCACGATAGTGTGTACATATAAAGTAAGTACAGATGTGCTAATCTATTGTAGAAATATAGGTGTGTTATGACTCTGTAATATATAGAAATATAGGACAGAAGTATTAGTTGGAGTCATGTGGGCATCTAGACAAAATGTCAGCCATCACATTATCCGCACCACGGATAGCTCGTACCGTGAAGTGAAAAGGTTGAAGAGCTATAGCATATCGAGTGGATCTCGAACTCTTCAAATTCTTAGTCTGAATAGCTGTAAGAGCTTTCTGATCAGTCTCTAGAATGAAATGTGCGCCCAGGAGGAATCTTTGTAGCTTTAGAATTGACCAAACCATCGCTAACAACTCACGGTCTAAAACCGAGTAGTTCCTCTCTGCCGCATTTAGTTTTCTAGAAATGTACATAACAGGATGCAGAGTATTTGCATATTCTTGCATCAGTGCTGCTCCAATCCCAGTGGATGAAGCATCACTCCGAAGAACAAAAGTCCTATCAAGAGTAGGTAATCTTAAGATGGGAGGAGAAGAAAATATATTCTTGATTTGGTCTAGTGAAGATTGGCATTCTTCCGACCAACGGACCAGATTAGGCGAACCTTTCTTCAACAATGTTGATAGAGGTGCCATGATCGAAGATAAATTTGGAATAAATCTCCCATAAAATTGAATTAAACCTAAGAGACTCCTAACTTGTTTCTTCGTTTTAGGAACAGAGATGTTCAGTATTTTGGAAGTATTGTGGTCTTCTGTCTTCAAGAGACCATGACCAACACGATGACCCAGGAAAGAGATTTCACCAAAACCAACAAAAGCTTTAGAAGGTTTTGCTGTCAAATTATTCTCACGTAGAGTGGACAGTAAGTCATATAACCCTAAATAGTGATCTTCCCAGGTATCACTGAAGAGACAGATGTCATCTAAGTATGCGATGACATCCGAACGATGTGACAGAATTCGACGCATCATGCGAACGAAAGTGGCAGGGGCGTTCATGAGACCAAAAGGCATAACATTCCATTGAAATAGACCCCTAGGTGTAGAAAAAGCAGTAAGAGGTTTGGCATGCTCTGCTAAAGGCACTTGCCAATAACCTTTAGACAAGTCAAGTTTAGTGAAGAATCTAGAATTAGAAAGTCTAATCAGTAGATCTTCTAACAAAGGCATCGGTTCAGCGTCGAACTTTGTGACCTGATTCAATTTGCGATAATCAACACAAATTCGTATGTTCTTATCCTTCTTCCGGACAATAACCATGGAAGAAGAATATGGTGAAGTCGATGGTTCAATTATATTTAATTGAATCATTTCATCCAATTCCTTTTCCACTTGCGACTGAAAGTGTATAGGAATAGGATACGGCCTAATGTTCGTCACCAGAAAGATTAGGAGAAACAGAAACGTTTTTCCAAGATTCCGTGGAATGTAATGGAACCACTGGAAGGGGAAGGTTGACATCAGAGAAGGTAGCTTCCTCATCCTGAATGACAGACAGGGATGAATAATGACCGTGAGGTGCAGGAGCATCATCCGTTGCCTGGAAAATAGGCAGCAAATAGTCCGGACGTTCGTGAAATTCCGAAAGCATGTTTATGTGGAAAGTTTTATGCTTTCCATCAATATCGACCACATAGTCAACATCGGAAATCCGAGAGACTATTGCATACGGACCTTTCCATGCAATAAGAAGTCTATTTTCCCTACTGGGGAGTAGGACGAATGCTTTGTCACCTGGACAAAGTTGTCGTAGACATCTATTCTTGTTAGCAAACTGTCTTGCCTTCTCTTTAGCAATTTCTGATGAAGCAGTTGCTAGCTTACATGCCTCAATGATCTTTTGTCTAAGAGCAATGACATACTCATATGAGGATTGAGTTTCATCGCTAATATCATCGGCAGTGATGAGATCGTGTAATAAAGACATAGGGCCGCGTGGACGCGCGCCAAAGACAAGTTCGAAGGGAGAAAATCCTGTGTGTTCATTAGGGACTTCTCTATAGGCAAAGAGAGCCGCGGGTAAAACCCTGTCCCAATCTTGAGGATGATCTTCAGTTATCTTACCAAGCAAAGTCTTGAGCGTTCTATTCAGACGCTCAACTAACCCATTAGACATAGGATGGTAGATACTACTGAGAGATCGTTCAATATGTAAGGTAGACATTACCTGTGACATAGTGTCAGATATGAGTTGAGTGCCATGGTCTGACAATATTTCTCTGGGGAACCCCAAGCGAGAAAATATCAACCAAAGAGCATCTGCGATATCTGTAGTAGATATGCTCTTAAGAGGAATAGCCTCTGGCCAACGTGTGCACATATCGACACATGTAAGGATAAACTGATGTCCTCTGGCCGACTTGACCTTAAAAGGGCCAATAATATCTATGGCCATTTTCTGAAACGGCCGAATAGGAATGTCAGCAGCCTGGATAGGCGCAGCATGTCGTGGTCCTCTAGATTTGACCTCCTGACATACCTTGCATGATCGGCAGTAAATACGAATGTCCTTATTGACAAAAGGCCAAAAGAAAGCCGCAAGGACTCTCGACTTCGTACGGGCAAAACCCATATGTCCAGCACATTGCGAGTCATGAGCATGTTGTAATATTTGGACTCTCATGCTCTTGGGAACAAGAATTTGCGAATGTGCCGACGTAGTCGAATCTTGTACCATACGTACAAGTACGCCGTTTCTCATTGCAATCCAAGATTTTCTATTTGTATCCTGATTCGGATCACCTTTCTTCGCAAGAACGAAGAATTTTTTTTAAAGAAGGATCTTCTTCTTGCAATTTTATGAAAGAGTCACGAGTGATTACTAAGTGACTATCTTGGCTATCAACTTCATTATCACTATTCAGTGAAGTTTCGGGTGTTTGTAGAGCTTGTGCTCTTGTAACTACTGCATTTGTAGCTTGCATGTTATTATCTTCCCAAGCAGCAATCTGCTGTGGGGTACACTCCCTAACTCCGTGAATACGACCAATAATAAGGTCCGCAATAGGATTAGGTAAGAGACAAGCATGCACATCTCCAGTAAAGAAAGGAGTGGCAATGCGAATTACAGCAGTAGGATATTTTTCTAGAGTGCCGCCAAATGTGACACATTTAATAACCCTTCCTGTAGCACAAGATGGATCTACAAGCGATTGTCTAACACCAATAGTGGTGCATCCGGAATCGAAAAGTAGTGAGACCGGAGTATCATTAACAAGACCCTTATGTAGGATTAGCGAACCCCTCCCGTCATGCGCAACAGCAGCAGCAAGAGCGGGACGGGGGTGACCACAACTCAAAGTAGTTATGGTACCCGGTTCGAATAAAGTACTGCATTGGGGGCCTTTGTTTGCTCTCTCAAAGTCAAAAGCAGAACCAGTGACAGCGTCAAAGTTTTTATTATCAACACCATGATTACAGGCTCCCTCAGTTTCCTGTTGTACAGCATTAGCCTGCTGATATCTCTTTTTTTTTGTGTTGAGATCTACCCCGACTATTATTACCTCTGAAGTTATCAGAGTTATTATTATCTCTGCAGTTATTATTGTCTCTATTGTAATTGTTATCCTGGTTCGAATTCCAGTTTCCACGATTACTATCATGTTCACATTGATGCGAACATCTATTTGTTTGGTTCTGAGGTCTTCGGCAGGAATAACCTCTATTACCATATCCTCTTTTGAAATGCTTATAATTATTAGGGTGATAGTAACGACCACTATCAGGTTGTCTCCAATTCTTCGAAGAAGAATCACCATGAAATTGATTTCCATGATTTTGACAGAAATTACCGCTACCCTTTCTATCAAAATTTTGTTGGGATCTACGAGCAAAGTTTTGACCATACGGAGCTGCCGAAGCAACTGGTAAACCTTCTTTCACCTTAGAGTTACCCATGGTTATGTGTGGGTGCGCAGTTACGTATTGGCAACAGAAATCTTCCATTTCTTTTTTTGTTTTAGGTTTACGTTCATGAAGGAAAGCAAGGAAAGACTCATTGACAGACGACATGACTTTGTCTCTAAGTATTAAGTCCATAAGTCCTTCATAAGTTTTTTCCGTCTTAGATAGTTCAACCCATCGTGAGAAAGTAATGCGTATTCTTGCAATAAACTCGGAGAATTCAACTCCATTTTCAGGTAACATGTTTTTAAATTGTAGACGATAGCCGTCTTCGTTAAGCTGATATTTCTTTAACAAAGCGGCCCTGACAACCTCATAATTGTTCTTGTCAGGTTCATCCACCATATTTAATATACTTAGAGCTTTACCTGTCAGTATCCCTGATAACTGATAAACATATTTTGCTTTGTCTATGTTATGAGCTGTACATGCTTGTTCAAATCTGTCCAGATAGAACATTATGTCATCACTGGAAGGACTAAATGTTGGTAACTTAATCTTAAAAGTATCATTATTAGCCTTACCAGAAGATGAACCCTTGTTTGAATCATTACCATTACTCATGCTCGTCAATTTCAATTTCTCCAACTCTAAAGCTAAGAGTTTTTCTTCATGTTCCATTTTTGCTTTCCTCTCATCAGACTCTCTTTGTAACTTCCTTTCTTCAGCTTGAGCCTGCATTTGAAGTCTTTCATTTTCAGCTTCTTTTTCAAGTCTTTTATTTTCAGCTTCTTTTTGAAGTCTTTCAGCTTCTAGCTGTAGTTTTCTTTCCTCAGCTTCTGATTCCCTTTTTTGTTTTTCCATTTCCATTTGGAATCTCTTTTCATCCACCTGCATCTGCAGTTTCTTTTGTTCAGCTTCCATCTGCAGTTTCTTTTGTTCAGCTTCCATTGCTTTATCATATCGAGCAGTTGCAAATTCTTCTAACTTATCACCAGTCTTCCCAAGCAATTTACCCTGCTCAATAAAGTGCTCAAATGTAGACATGTTGTCTAACATATGAGTCCAAAACCTGAAATAATTAACTAATTTATTTCAAACCTAAGTGTAACAAGTCTTAATTAAGCACTTGTATATTCACATCACATTATATTATCCCAGTCTCTGTGGGAAACAAGTCTCCAATCAAAGAACTTGTATATGAAATATCAGCACTCAATTCTTGATCATAAGTGCACTTCTCATTCAATAGTGCACGACACTATTCATCATTCATTTATCATCAGTATAGTAGTAACAGTGCATTAGCATAGCCCATTAACTAATTACTATAACTGTAAACAATGACTATGTAAACACATGCAGAATGTAAACATTGAAAATGTAAACAATACAAACAATGTAAACAATAACAATGTAAACAATAACAAAGATCAGCAACAATACAAAAACTTTCGCAGAAATCAACTAAAAATAAAGCAGAAATTAATGAAATATCACAAAAAATGTGACGATATCTGCGATAGAATTAAACAAAATACATGACACCACAGTGTATAAACAAAAATGTTGTATGAAACTAAATTATAGACAAGAGTAGGCTAACAAATACAAACAAATCAAAACAAAACTAAAGAATGCGAAATAATAACGAAAACAATATTAAAACATGTCATCACAGCTAACATAAATAGCAACAGAAGTCGCTTAGCAAATTCCAGTATCGGAAATTTGCAAACCCTACAGAAAACGCTCACAATAGACGACCTCTATGACGTGGCATAATCTAACGGAGACACCACCCAACCGAGAACCCGCTGAAATATAAACATATAAATATACAAATAACATATAAACATATAACATATAGAATGAGATGATACACAGAAGACTCAGCAGAAGTATAAGGGCACAGTTTACATACAAACAGGCCACTTAACTTATAGGCTTCCAATCGTAGAACAGCAGAAAAACGGATGTCAATCAACGTCCTAAAGAGCGAAGCTCCAACGATGATGGCACATCTGAACTGCTTCCACTGCTAACACGATGGTACAAGAGCTTCTGAAATACTGTGTGTTGAGTTGTTTCGGCACTTGACCTTCTAATCCAAAAGTAAGTTGATGGAAATCGGTACTTGGCCTTCTTCAGAAAACAACCCGTTTCAACCGGCACTTGACCTTCTCAAAAAACGACAGCACTGGAACCTTGACAGCAGCAACTTGCTTGACTTGCGTAAAAGATAACAGCAGTCCGAGTTATCCGGCAACATGTAACAACGCCGGGTACTGTCAAATTCTTGTTTCCGTCAAAAGTTGAAATTTTGACTTTTACCGGGCAACGCCGAGTACTTTGAAAATTTTGAAGATGTTGACTGTATTGAAGAATGTTAATTTCTTGAAGGATGCTGATGAATTCTTGTTGAAAATGAAGTGGGTAAGGGACCCCGTGTTTGCTAGTACCAGAATCAAACCAGCTTATGGCCACCAAATGATGCGTGATGCCATATGATGATGGATGGTATCCGCATGTCTGGTTTTGTGTAGTGTGTAGATGTGTTCAGTCAAAAACAATGTTCATACAACAATAACAGGGCAATCCACATAGGACGTCAGTAAACTCACGACGTATAAAGTCAATGAGTCTTGAAACAGCCGTTGACGTTTTTTCTTCATTATTTATTGTGGACGCCACAGTGACAAAATGGTTACGCAAATGTGTAGGCACATCAAACAGTCATTATCACAGCAACATTCAATACAGCAATAGACGGTAGACAGCATTACAATGATGAGTCAGATGCATGTTATATTTCATAGTGCTGTAAATGTAGTCAGGTGGAAAACTCCATCCTTTTCTATAACAGCCAGGAGATAACCAGATGTATGAGATCAGTTCACTCTCCTTAGTTTGACTTCAGCAAGACAGACACGTCTGCCGAAGTATAAATAATGTCCTCAAAAAATATCCTCTAGATAATAAAGGTTTCCTAAACCTAGTTCATTTAACAAAGTAGCAAGTAATGGTCCTTGGTACATGCATCAACCGATGCAGTACAATGCAGCGACATGTGAGCTGGGAAAGAACATCTCGTGGCGACGACTTTCGGAGACAGGCTATGAATCGAAATCGCTCACGACCCAAAATCGATAGAGTTAATGAAAAAGTCAATTTACCTTGCTTTCATGAAATACACAGAAATATCACGCCTCCCGACATGTGGGAAAACACTAGAGGTATTATCTCGACTAAACGAAATATCCATAAGAGGACTACACATCCCTGACAGAACAAAAGAAAGCGGAGATCCCCTCTTCAACGAGGCATCTCTTTCGCCATTCCAAATCGCTCACCCCACTAGTCGTGGGCGGAAACCGCTCGACCAAACAACAAGACAAGTCATGCGCAGTCCAGCGCAAAAATGACCACAGCTCAAACTTAACTGCATTCGATACCAACGCGAGAAGACAAATGCTTACCGAGAAAAGTGACTATAAATTTCAAGCAGTTGTTGCCCTTGCGTTATAAAACAGATATTGAAACAAAACGATGTTGCGAGAATTTATCACGCAACACCCATCGTGTAGAACCTTTTAAGTCAGAAAAATCTCAACAATAAGTAAGCATAAGTCAGCTCATGAAAATAATTTAACTCAGCCATTCAAGACAGAAGAGGGTCCTACGATTAGGAGGCATATAGAGCAACCCAGACAAAGGCAACACGAATCTGAGTTGTTGACTCGCCTTTTTTTTTTCTTCTAAGAAAATCTCCAGATCCGTCTTGCCTTAGTGGGGTCTCTTGCTTCTGACATATCTGGAGAAGCCATCAAGCGTGGGATGTAGTATAATGTGAGTTTTACAGTACAATAATAAAATACTTTGTCACGTGCTGGCCTTCAAAGCATTGAATTCACTGCTTAGACAGCTCAGATTACGCTGGTTTGGCCATGTCCGCTGAATGCGAGACTGTCGCATCCCTAAAGATAACTTCTACGGACAACTGGAAGATGGTAAAAGAACAGTTGGGCGACCACAGCTGAGGTTCAACGATGTGTGCAAGATAGACATGAGGGCACTGGACATAAATCCAGGAACCTGGGAGGATGAAGCTGCCGATTGCATCACTGGCGATGCTCACTACGGCGACACCTCAAATTGGACGAAAAGAAGCTCTCACAACAAACAGAAAAAACACGCCAAAAGGAACACCATGAAAAAAAGCAGCTGAGGACTATCACCTCGGGGGCGCATTCCCAGTCAGTCATGAGTGAAGGGGGCTACCACTACTAATACAACACTGACTGTAAAGGGTCGTGCACTACGACTGAAAACATAGGTTTGAAATGTCCTCCTTGCTCTCAGTGGTTGTGACAGGTTATGTTAATTGATTTCTGTCGTAGATTTTTGATAGGAGAATTAAGACTTGGGTTGGTCCCTTCTGAATAGATTAGAATGAGTGATAGCCACAGTGAGAGATAATAGTAGAAATAGATTTCCACGAGTGAGAGGGTAGAAATTTATAGAGGCTGTCCCGGAAAGCGAGAATCTTCTCTCTCTCCGCCTATCTTCTACAACAGATCCAGAGGAGTCAGACAGTCTATAAACTATATATATATATTAATATATATTATATATATATTAATATATATATATTACCACTCACGTGCACACACACACAATTGACGACATATAGACGCACACACGTGGAAAAACTATAACAATGATTTTATAGATATTTTGGAACGAGCTGACCCGACACACTGATTAAGTTCAAGGGAATTTTTAATTATCAGAAAATTCCATCACAACACATAAAATTACATCAGCGCATATACAAATAGTCATAAAAATCAATGAAAATGCTACAAGAATGATAGACCCACAGTATGATCGTTTCCCCCGATGAATAGCCCACAGTCCTGTTAAGAGAAAAGTGATAGCCCCCAGGAGTCACGGATACATAGACTAGATCTAAGATTTCCCTTTTAAGGTATGGACAGACTTTGATACTCTGATCTATCCCGAGGAAAAATATTTGTTAGCAACAAAACTTGCATATAGAAATTACAAACAGTGGGTGAGATTTGGTATACCATAAAAGAAAAAAAGTCACTCAGTCCTGCTTTCTCTCTGTTCATTCATCAGGGATCTCTGTCTCTCTTTCTTACCTACAATCGTGCTGTTGTTCGCCGTCTGGCGCAAACTCTAGGACACTTCTCTACAGTGAATCTGTATTCTTTTGATAAAGAGAATCCCAGCTCTGCAGAAACAGGTTTCTTCCAATTTTCCGGGGAGCATTCACTTCACCAGTTTATTTTAAGATTACTGTTAAGGTCACTTGAATCAGTTTGGGTAAGAAAGTTTAACACGGGCTCACAGTGTCAGAGTCACGAGGTTTCCACTACTTAGGGAAAAATGTCAGGTTTGTAACTTTCGATCAAAGGTAACCTTCTTGGTCACACCACAAGTTGACATAATTTGCGGAACGTTACTGTTTGTAATAGTTTACTAGCCACAAGGGCTGAACTGTACTTAAGTTTTCTCAGGAAGAATAAAATCCGGCGCAACAGGCCCGATATGTCATTTCACTTTTAAAGGTCTTGTAAAGATTTGAACTCCGCCAATGCCGGTCCAAGCCCGGATGAAAAAGGAGGAGGGCGGCCTGCATGGAGGCCGTAAGGAGGCAGCCCCTCCACCATGCAAAGGCACAACAGACCAATCACCTGTTTGCTTTAAATCATGATTACGCGAACTACAAGAGAGAAAACCGGACTGATTCTAAAGGCGACGAACTGGAACGGACTACGGACTACGACTTATGGAACTTGGAACACAAGAAGTATAAATGGGAAGGAAGAGGAGCTGGTGGAAGAGATGAGGAAAGCAAAACTAGAAATCCTGGCTGTAACGGAAACGGGGGAAAAAGGACAGGGAGTCATGGGTCTCGATGGCAACACGTTGCTCTACAGTGGTGTACCCATATCTGAAGGAGCTAAAGGGGGCGTGGGTTGCATTGTGGCCCAAAATCAAAGGGATAGTGTCGGGGGATGGAACTTTGTCTCGGAGCGCATTGTGGTTGTAAAGCTAAAGGGGGGAGAAACCGTGGTCAACCTGGTCATAGTGTGTGGGCCAAGTGGGGATGGGAGAGCAGAGGTCAATGAGGAATTCTTCGAGCTGCTTCAAAGGACAGTGGATGACTGCCTAGATGAAGTTATTATGCTCGGAGATTTTAATGCCAGAGTTGGAAATGACCGTGCTGGATGGGGTGGAGTTGTCGGAGGATATGGAGAGGATGCTCTCGGTGGCAATGGAGGGCGACTCCTTAGATTCTGCAGTGAGCAGAATCTGATCATTACAAACACAAAGTTCCCCCATAAGCGCATACTTGCATACACTAGATGTGAACCGGCCGGGAATGGGAGGTCAGTGATCGACTACGCCATTGTTCGGAGGGGCTCGTTCGGATGTGTCCGGGATGCAGGAGTCTGGGGGGGACCCAGAGGTTGGGGGTGATCGCTGCCTGCTGGCAATCAAGCGAACAACTGAGGGGGTTGCTCGGCCTGGGGGCTGCCCAACATCACGCAAGAGACCAAGTGGACGAGCAGGGGAGGTGAGCATTGGGACCTGCGGGCTGAGAGAGCCAGAGGTTGAGACCAGATGTCAGGGGTTTGTTGCTACAGCGGTGGGCAACGCGGGAGAGCGGTCTGATGGCTTGGAGGCCCTCTGGAATAAATTCAGGGATATCATGGGGACAGCTGCTGCGGAGGCGTGCGGTGGGGTCCGGCTTGGGAGCCGGAGAGGGGGGACGCCTTGGTGGACAAAGGGGGTCGGAGAGAAAATGGGAGAGAAGAGGATGGCATGGAAACAATGCTTGGGAGCTAGGGACACAACAGGACAAATGGAAAAATATAGAGAGTGTGTGACACTCGGAGCAGAGGCGGAGAACAAAGTGCTGGCAGCGGGACAGAGGTCCTGGGAGGAGTTTGGAGAGAAGCTGGAGAAAGATGCACGGGAGAACCGGAGATTGTTCTGTGAGACCCTAGGGAACATGAGGGGAGAAAAACAGTGCCCTCTCAAATTTATAAAGGACAGGCGGGGCAGGTTGCTTGCTGCCCCGGGGAAGGTGGTGGAAAGATGGAAGGAATATTTCTCAGGGCTCCTGCGTGGTGAGCATGATGAAGCATCGGAGGTGATGGCCACTGGCGCGGAGGAGGAGGCCAATGATGGTGGGGATGACGTGAAGATGGGGGAGCTGAGGGCAGCGCTGGGGAGGATCGGGATGGGCAGGGCGGCGGGACGTGATGGTGTGGCACCAGGGGTGGTTGGGTGCATGGGAGCGTCGGGCGACCTATTGCTCTTGAAGGTCCTGCGGGCAGCGTGGTGCAACGGGACCATGCCGGGGGATTGGGTGATTGCCATCGTGGCACCAATTTTCAAAAGGGGTGACGGTCGACGGTGTGGAAACCGTGGAGGCGTGTCCCTTCTCAGTGTCCCTGGTGGGATCTGCTCTGGAGTCCTGGGGCGGGGGCTCCGACGCCTGGCTGAGCCGCGGTTGGATGGGGTCCAGTGCGGATTCCGAGCAGACCGAAGTACTCAGGACCTAATCTTCACACTCAGACAGCTGAGTGAAAAGGCCCTTGAGTATAAGAGTGAGATCCATCTTTGTTTCGTGGATCTGGAGGGGGCGTTTGGCGGGATCCCCTGGGACAAACTTTGGGACTGTTTGGCAAGGAGGGGTATTCCAGCACCTCTGATTCATGCTATACAGAGCTTCTACAGGTCTTGCAGAAATTATGTGAGGACAGCAAACCATAAGTCAGAGGAGTTCAGGACCACCACTGGTGTAAGGCAAGGTGATATCCTATCACCTTACCTCTTCATACTCCTTATGGACGATGTCATCAAGGCATGTGGGGAGAGAGCAGGAAAGTATTCAGTGGGGTGCTGGAGGATGGGACGGGTCTATATTTCGGAGCTGGCATTTGCTGATGATGTTGCCCTGATTGCTAAATCAGAGGCACATCTCCAATCCAACCTGCAGGTCTGGAAGGAAGAGCTGGAGAAGAGAGGGATGGTCATGGGCGGCTCTAGGGCAAAGTCCATGGTGATATCACGAGAGGAAAGAGGGCATCAGATTGGGTTGGGAGAGCGGGTCCTGGAGCAGGTCGGCCACTTTGGATATCTCGGGGCTATTGTAGACCGAAAGGGAGGCATCAAAGAAGAGTTGGCCACTCGGAAAGCAACGGCTGGGAGACTTTTTCAGGCCATAAATCGTGGATTCCTCAGCAAGAAAGAGGTTGGTAAGAAAACGAAGATGGCTGTATACCGCTCCACCTATGTCCCAGTCTTGACATATGGATGCGAGTCGTGGGCAATGACTGCAACCCACAAAAGCCAGATCCAAACCTCAGAAATGAGGTATCTGAGGAAAGTGGTTGAAGTGACAAGAAGAGACATGGTCCGCAACCAGACGATCCGTCAAGGCCTAAAATCCCATCCGCTGCAGACCCAAATAGAACAGTCCCAACTGAGATGGTTTGGCCATGTCTGCAGAATGGGAGAAGATCGGCTACCACGACAAGCATGGGAAACAAAGAGCCAGGGATCCAGACCTCCAGGACGACCCGGAGTCCGCTGGGAGGACAACATTGGACAATCTTTGAAGGACCGAGGACTAGAGTGGAACCAGGCCAGGAAGAGGACAGCTGATGGAATGGTCTGGCGCTCTCTCTTCCAAACCTCTACACCTCACGGTAGAAGGGGAACGACTAAGTAAGTAAAGATTTGACACCAAGTCTTTTACGGAGAATGTTTTAGTTCTTCACAGATATTACTCAACAGTACTTAACGCTGGCAAAGTTTGGGTTAACCCCAGTTTTCACTGCATAGGGAAGAAAAACCACATATAAAATACTATACATACTATGTACTTGTTATAACTTACATTTTAAACTGCAAGCGTACAGCTTGACTTATCATTTAAAACTTCCCGTGAAATAAGTTATATACATAAAATCAATCACCATGAATTAGGAATACATACGTATCCCGTCAATACTCACTGATGTAGCATTTCAGTTATAAGTTAATTTTTAAAATATATTCTCATCTGATTATTTAGCAGTAAATCAAATTCATTTATGGCTGCATGAGTTTAAGCTAGAAATATAATTTATTCTGCTTTCCACTGAAACACGTCACTAGAAAATAATACAGACTATATTTTAATTCTCTCTGCACAAAAGAACTAGTGAAAATGAAATAGGCGATTTAACACTTTAAACACTTCACAAAATACTCGATATCTAATATATAATATTTACCTCCGCACAGAACTACAGATTAATACCACGAACTAGAATCATTCAATATAATAGTAGTCTAGAACTCGGCAAAATGGTGCCCAGAAACTAAAGACTTTTCAATACACAAGATATTCTTCTAGCCTGGCGATCTGTCTACTGCAGATTTAGGAGTACGAATGAAATCTAGTTTCAAACTCTGGTTAATATCTATCAAACAGACAAAGATCCCACTATTTCCAAAAACCCGATCTCTCCCCTTCCCATTAACACTTACGTACCTTAGACGCTGGGCATAACATGCCAAACGCGTCTTAGACACCTCACTGCTAACGAAACTGGCCCAGAGTGCCGTGACAGAGGAAACTACCAGACAAATGTCTCATTCTGCGCCGTGCAGATGTCGGGTTTCACACCTCACCTGAGCACTCAGCCGATGAAACTACGTTGTGACAGGTGAAAATGCAGACGATATGTCGGCCCTATGTCTGAGATAGATGAATATTCACAGTTTTACGTCTACAACGCAATAACCTCCAGAGCCTGACATCTACGTAATAGAATGAGTAATCAGTATGAGAAAGAAAAACGGTAAAGTGAGAATGGGAAAGAAAATATTTTTCGCAAACGAACGAATGCGACAAGACAGGAAAAGGATATAAGAGCGATAATAAGGTAGAGGATACGGGTAGAAAAAGAAGAGAATATAGAAAATTTATTGATCATAATCTCTATGCGACAGAACGTCACCCCTTTAAGATATGGAAGCACTCCATGTCTACGTTATGGAAATAAATTTCCTACATCCGTAGCTTCAGGGTGTCTGTCCTCTTCCCTCTCATCTGCCTCCTCCATGTCTGTCCAATTTCTACTCAAATCTACTCCCAAAGTTTCCTTTCTCTGGAATGTCTCCCATGCGCGCTTGAAAGAGCGTCGACGCTTCTGACATTTTTGAAAGATTCCGTGTGATTGCAGTGGAATTTCCATGCCACTATCGTCATCTTCGTCAGTTTTGGCGATCGTCAGGAGATGGTCGGAGGTTGGCACCGGTCTTTCCAAGTATCTCTTTAACAGATTTAAATGGAAAACCTTCTCCTTTCCTTCAATAGAGATCTGGTAGTTAGCCTTAGAAATCTTTTTCAGGACGGTAAACGGCCCTTGCCATCCGATCCTCAGTTGGTTGTTCCCGGTAGGGAGTAACACCAAAACTTTCTCTCCTGCTTCCAGTTCTCTCTCTTTCGCGAATTTCCTGTATCGGTTAGCGTGCTTTGTGCGTGCTCGCTTAAAGTTAGTCGTTGCTAGGTCCCATCCTAGTTTCAACCTTTCCTTTAAAACCGACACATATTTACTTGCTGAGACAACTGTCTCATCAGCCTTCTCGTCTGTCAGAGACTGAAGTAAGGCTTCAAGCGGGCCCTTAATGTGTCTGCCAAATAAAAGCGTTGCTGGCGGAAATCCTGTTGAAGTATGGCTTTGTGTAGATGTGTTGGGTCCTCAAGATCTTAACGATCTCATCCATCAACAGGTTTCGGTATGGAGATCCGTTATCCGTCAGCACTTGCTGAGGGAATCCCAACCGAGTGAAAATCTGCACGAGGGTTTCTGCGACATGCTTGGCATCTGCGCATGTTAGCGGGATAGCTTCTGCCCATAAAGTGCATGTGTCGACTAAGGTGAGGATATACATGTTCCTTCTTTTAGTCCTTTCTAGGGGTCCTAAAATGTCGATCACAACCCGTTCGAATGGTGTTCCCACTATTGGCATTTCACCCAACGAGACTGGGGGTGTCCGTTGCTTGGGTGGTACACGTTGGCACTGGGCACAGGATTTGACATACCTGATAATATCAGTATTTACTCCTGGCCACCAATAATGAGTGGTTATCCGTTGGTTTGTGGCGTTCTGTCCCATATGTCCGCTAAAGGGAAGAGAGTGCCCTATTTCTAGGATTTGGCTTCTGTACTGTTTCTGTACTAGGAGCTGGTTGTAACCTTGGTCAGGCTTGCCCGTTCTGCTATAAAGTACGCCATCCTTAGAAAAAATGTCCCCGTGCTGTCTGGGTTCCTTAGCCATGGGCAATTTCCTAAAGCAGGGTGCCAAAGTAGGGTCCTTTTGTTGCGCTTCTTTAAGTTCCAGAGGTAACAAATTAGGCGCAGGCTCCCGTTCCTTCCTGGTTTGCCCTCTTGTAGTTACTGCTGCCACAATCGGCTCTTCCGGTTTCCCAATAAACACGTATCTACCGCCAAGTATGACTAGGTAGATGGGGTCATCCATAACAGCCGCTTTGATCACGCCTCTGACAAACTCAGAGTGGATCTCCACCAGTGCGATGGGAAGCGCTGTAGGTGCCTCACTCTTAGATACTCCACAAAGTTCGACAGTCTCTCCTGTCTCTTGACCGGGTTTAACCAGGTGTCTGGCAACAATGCAATCATAAGAAAGCCCCGTGTCAAATAAACAAGAAGTTTGAGAACCGTTCAAAATAACAGTACCTCGCGTAGAGGGTCTCTCTCCCTCTACAGGTTGGGAATCACTGTCAATAATTCTGCCTTGCGAGACTGTTAGCAAGCATCCTATGCGTTTCGGCTCGGTGTGCTCGCCCTGATCATTAGTCCCGTGCTCAGGGGTTCTCCCTTTGCCACCTTGTCCTTTCTGGCTGCGCTGCCATGTAGGGCGGTCGGGTTGATCAGACTGTTTACTGTGGTTGGGGTACTTGTTTTTGTAGAACTTGGATTTTTCAGGAGGGGGGTTTTGAGGTCCAGTTTCTCTGTGGTTATTATGATTAGAGGCATGAGAAGATTGGTCTAGATTATTTTTTCGAAAATGCTCTTCTGTCGGTTTACGTTTTATGGCCGGCACTTCAGCCAGCGCATTGTGATATCGCTCAGACTTTTGCAAAATGTCTTCAAGCTTTTCAGCGCCCTGCTCAGCTAGAAATCTCCGGGTGTCCGCAGACAAAGTGTTCTTTATTTGTTCTGTTATAACAAATTCCTCAAGACCTTCATAGGTAGAGGGGAGCTGTGAAGGCTCAAGGCACTTTGTCAAGTATCCCTTCAAACGAGACGAGAACTGCTGAAAAGTTCAGAGCTCTCCTTCCTGCTGTTGCGAAACAGTTACACAAACTTTCGCGCATTCATTTCAAAGCGCTCAAGTAAAGCTTTCTTCAACAAGTCGTAGTTGTCTTGTTGGCCACTTTCCAGTTTAGAATAAACATCATAAGCAGAACTTTTTAAAGCCTGGGAAAGCTTCATATTCCAACGCGACCTCTCTAAACCGTACAGAGTTGCAATTTTCTCACATTTTTCTAGATACGTGTCAATCTTCTCGTTAGGACAAGGGAAAGATTCTAGCGCAAAAGACATAGCAGTGAGATGAGTAGATTGAGTATTAGGGGGAATCAGTTAAAGAAGAATGAGGAGAAGACTCTCCATTGCTGGAGGTAGAGGCAGCACCACGGCTTTGGACCTCTAGAGCTTTAAGCGCCAGCTCATGCTGTCGTCGTTGCTCATTTTCTCTTTCCTCATGCTGTCTCTCCTCCCTCTCCTTCTCATGCTGTCTCTCCTCCCTCTCCTTCTGATGCTGTCTCTCCTTCTCTCTTTCTCTCTCCCTGCGGATTTCCATTTCCTCGTCCATCTTCTTCTGCCGTAATAGACGGTCTTCCGCTTCTTTCCTCTTAGCTTCTTCTGCTTTCCTCTCCGCATCATATCTGTCAAGTTCGTCCCTGACAAAAGCTTTCGCTTCCTCTCCGTCCAAACCTTCTTCTCTTGCCTCGTCCCTGAGGATCTGTCTAAGCTTCGCCCTCTCTGCCATAATAAATAGCTGACTGAGACTTGTCAAGGAAGAAAAGAAGAAAAAGAATGCACTGGTTCCTACCACTTGCGAGAAAATACCAAAACAAAAGATGATATACTTTAACCTGGGATACCTCCTCCTATGATATAGTATCTAACTATCGCTGCTATTAATCGGCAATTAAGCACCTAATGCAGACGACTACGCCAAATAAATGGTAGTAAGATTACTCACTAAAAAATAAGTTGCTACAGTGGAAACAAAATAATTATTGCAAAAATTATAAGAGAAAAAAAATCCCTTAATTTTTAATCCACTATCAAGTACACCCCTGAAGTCAGTTAGGGTAAGGGAGGCAATTACAGGACGTATAGTCTGATCGCGCACCTTAGTTTAGCTCAAACACCTACTTCTTCAGAACCCTGTGACTGTTAGACAATCACAAACTTTACCAGCGTTTAGTATTACAAAATCAATAATTAATATATATTCCGACAAAATCAACCTGTAACTCAAATTTATATACTCAAAATGCTGTGGTAAAACAATTATTAGTTGTGTGGTCAGCACGCCCATAAACAGATAGTTAGTCTAGGGGAAAAATTATTTTTTAAGATATAACAACTCACAGGACATCACACTCTTACTCTATATCAGAATAAAGAAAACTACAGACGAGCTGATATTTGCCATCTCGTCTTCCTATTCTAAATTCAAAAACCCGTTAGACGAGTCCACATTTGTCGTACTCGTCTTCCTATTCTAAGTTCAAAAATCCTTCGGACGAGACCACATTTGTCGTAGATTTTTGATAGGAGAATTAAGACTTGTTGAGGACTGTTTCGCGGTTTGCAAGCATGTGAATGATGGCCACATTCGCATGCATGCACCACGAGACACCTCAATTGAATTAATAAAAGAAATCGCGCAGATCAAGATATGACGCGTCGAGCCTAGTTACAGCAGTCTACCTATGGCCTGCGGGCCTGATGGCCGACGTGCCATTCGACAGTGTTTCAATGTGTGGCACAGCCACGTATGGATAGTGTATCAATTGTGTGGTATAGCCACTTACTCAAGTGTAGAACCGTTGTGTTCTGGCTTTAAGCCGATATAAGGATATGTGTCTAAAGACTAGGAAAGTCTATGTATGGCCATTGAACCGAATGGCAGTGTTGGAATGTGTGGTAAAGCCACTTAAGGATTGTGTTTCAATATGTGGTATAGCCACTGACTAAGTATATATGTGGAACGGTCGATCCACTGGAAAGTGTAAAATAGCGTAAGAATCCGTATCAAATTAAATATAGGACCAGATAAAGTCCAGAATAGTATCGCGAATGATGCAGATTACGTTCAAGGTGTACTTATACACATGGCAGTTAAAACCTGGCGATGCAAGCCAAAGATGTTGAAGAATGATACATAGACAGGATCTATAGATTTACGGATAATGTACTCACTAGCATTGTGAAGGGATAATAATTCCAAGGATCGGATTCAGTAGGAGTTGGTTGCAAACTCTATTACGCTACAGACTTAACGGTTAACCCAGACGAGCTAAGTCTGTGGGACGAACATTGCGTAGAGCTTAGTACTATGTTAAAGCCAAGTTGATGTGTGAGAAATGTGTTACGCTCATTGTGTAAAAGGATATATATATATTAAATTGTTCAGCCGTCAATGGAACTTGTTAATTGCCTGAATTATTCAGGTCCTCAATATGTGCTGTGACTTTTGTTAATCCTTGCAAGGTCAGTCCAGATTATCACAGGTATTCATAAGACTAATTATAATATAACCAACACTGCTGGAGAATTAATATACAACAATGACACTGAATATAATAATACTTAAATCACACAATAATGGCTTAAAACTGCAATCGAACTATAAGCTGGAATTAGAATAGATGAATCATAATATCTGAAGTATTGATAAGCAACCCAATAAACTCACGTCCAACGGTGCTGAATCTTTTAATAACAACTAGCAAGAAGAGATACAGCGGGACCGTAACATACTGGTGTCAGAAGTGTTCGGACAATTTTCAGAATTCATCTTTTCCGTTACCCAATTGAACGAACTAATGTTCATGAATCAGGCTTCAAGTTGGGAAGATTCTAGTGGAAACAACTTCAAGATCAATTCAGTTCGTCACAGACAAAGTAACAGTGGAAATTGAACAGTTCAAGAAGGTCTCATTCAAGTCGCGGGTCCAATCTGGCAACTCGAATTTACACATCAAGTTACGAAGGTCAAGGTCGAGTCATCACTCCGATCAACGGTCGCTGAGTTTGCTGAATCAAATCGATCGTATGTCATTCAATCTTTGATCCTGAACCATCACAGAGAACCAGAAAGACAATCCATACACTTGTTAAACCTCCAGAGCAACCGGGGAAGTATTTCGACAGAATTTCTTTCAATATCAATTTCGAAAATCTTCAATCAACCGGTCACGTCTGCTTCTCAATGGAAACAAGTCAAACAGCTGGGAACATCTTGTTGTGGTTTTCTTGGATCACAATGGCATGATCACACGAAGATAAGTTCTTGTCTAAATTAGAGCGTTCGACTAGTGTGTGTTGTCCAGTTGGCTAGCTTTGGCCTTCAATTTTTCCTCCACTGTCACTTGTCTGTCCTATTTTGCAGTTCTAGTAATTATCATTAGGTGTTTACTATTGATGTACTTTATGTAACTTCGCGGGACGGATAGATGGGGCTTATCATTGCTTGGGCATTCCTTTGGAAGATTCAAACAATTATAACGACTTTTAGGGATAATTGCTTATATTCGCTGACTGGGGATCTAACTGATTATTAATTTTTCTTTTGAGTTAGGATATAAATGTTTCTTCAGTTAGCAATATAATCACTTTGCTTGTGCTAGTTGTGACGTCACGTGCTTGCGTCATTTTATTTGCATAACCTAGTTTCCGTATTGTTCGATTTTATTCGTTTGTGATCTAAAATCTCTCTGTCTCATTGTTAGTTTAGGACGACTTGTATCGTAAAATTTTTGTAATGTTACTTTAAACATTTTATTTCTCTAATTAATATGTCTAGTACCGACTTAGTTTCTTTTTATCTGTTTCATAGCGTCGTATGATTGAATATAGCATTTCATTTGCTTGTTCCATCCATTGTTTATCGTCACCTGTTCTTGTCTCTGGCTATATTAAATATCATAGTTACTTTGAATTAATGAAGCTTATATGTTCATAGAATATTTATTGACAAATAATATACTTATATAAGGTATTGAGAAACGTAGCACCATGTCTACGTTAGAAGATTTTATTAAAATTGGACAAAGCCTAGGTAAATCAGGCTCTGATCTTCAGACTTATGCTGAAACGAGATATGAAAAGCATTTATTTCAACAGGAAAGAATTGAGCAATGCGAACTTAAAAAGTTGGAATTGGCTCAAAAAGATAAAGAAATGGCTCAAAAAGATAAAGAAATGGCTCAAAAAGAGAAAGAAATGGCTCAACAAGAAAAAGAGAGAGATTTACAGAAAGAACTTAAAGAGAAGGAAATAGCTCAACAAGAAAAGGAAAGAGAATTAGATAGGGAGAGAATGCAAATAAGAAAAATGGAACTCCTTCAATTAGACCAAGAACATAAACATGCTATTGAGCTTGAGACTTTAAGATTAAGTGCTGAGAAGGAAAAGGCTGTTGAATTGGCTAGGGTGCAATCAGAACAGTCCCGACCTTCGGCTAATTCAAATGTATTTTATCCAAAATTGAAGATGCCACATTTCGATCAATCTAGAGATTGCGTCGCTTCATTTTTATCAAGATTTTATATGAAAGTTACAGGTTTAAACATACCTAAGGAAAGATGGAGTAGTCTTTTGGTTGATTTTTTGACCGGGGACTCACTCAAGGTTTTCATGAATCTAGATGAGAAAAGCAGAAACGATTTTGATGTCGTAAATGAAGTACTTCTTAGACGGTTCCAGTTAACTGAATCTGGATTCAGAGAACGTTTCCATATGGCTAAGCCTAGTAAGGACGCTGACTTTGGGGAATTTATTGCTTCCATTAAACATTATTTCAATAGATGGATAGAATTATCAGGTATTACCAAATCATATGAGGGGTTAATGGATCTCATGCTACATGATAAAGTGCTCTCCTCATGTAGTCATGATTTAGAATCCTTCTTACAAGAGAGACACCCTAATTCTATTGCAGAATATGAAAAATTCGGTAGACAGTTTGTCACGGCACATCCGAATAAGGATGTCCATCGATCTTTTCCTCGAGATCCTATGCCTACGTGTGCAGCACTCCATGATCATAGATCTTATGATCACCGACCTAGATCACAGAGCACGGACGGTCGATATCGTACACAGTTTCGTCATGAATATCGGGGGTCTTACAACTTCCCTCGGTATCGCTCACCGTCAAGATTCTATCACCGGAGTTATCGAGGTTATTCACCTCATGATCGTGGAGGCCACAAAGGCAGGGGTCGTGATGATTATCACAAAGACTATTACAGGGATTACAATAATCATGGATCATCATATAAAAGGAATGATGATAATGATGATTCATCAGATTTTTATTATAAGACAAAATCAGGCAAAAAGAAAACAAATCATTTTAGATCATCTTCAAAGAATAATGACAAACATGGTCATGCTAATGCATGTACTACCAAAAGAGATCATGAGAATGATGATAACAAACATGCTAATTCATGCAGCATTTTAGATGACTCTTGTTATGTTTGTCAATCACATCTGATAGCAGAGAGGAAAAATACACTTCGGTGTGGTCATACAATGTCTTCTATGTCTGCTTGTGAGAATTTGGGACGTCTCACATACCACAAGGCATACTTATATGGAAGGGAAGTAAGAGTTTTACGTGACTCCGGCTGTTCTACTGTCGGCATACAACACTCGCTTATCGAGCCCTCTGCATTTACGGGTAAAACTGTTAAATGTATCACATTTGGTGGGAATATAGAAAAATATCCAATAGCACATGTCTATATCGATACACCGTTTTACACAGGTATAGTGTATGCGTGCGGGTTAAGAGCTCCCGTGGCTGAGATAATCTTAGGTAACATTCCTGGAGTTAGAAATTGCACTCCACACGAGATTACGAAATGGGTTGAATCTCACCCGTTGGTGGCAAATGCTGTTGTCACCGGAGCACAACAGTTGGCTACAGATATGGCCACCCCACCTACACCTATAATAGAGACAATTATGTCTCCCGACGTCGTTGCTGAAGCACCAGCGGCGTTTGCGGAAAAACAAAAAAATGATCCAAGTTTACAGCGTTTATTTGCGCTAGCAGAAAGAAAAGTTAGTAAACATACGAAATCAGCACAACATTGGTTTCAAATTAAGAAATCCATACTAACAAGATACTATGATTTTGGTATGTCAATTATTCATCAGATAGTCGTTCCAAAACAATTTAGACCTTTGGTGTTACAAACAGGGCATGACTCTCCCATGGCAGGGTACATGGGTATTAAAAGAACATTATTTAGAGTCACGTCGCAATTTTATTGGCCTGGTGTCAATAAGGACACAAAATTATATTGTAGGTCATGTACGACATGTCAAAGCATATCACGTAAGGGCAGATTCCATACGGCACCCTTACAGATCACTGATGTACCAGAAAGACCATTTAAGAAGATAGCCATAGATATTATTGGTCCGTTATCAATTCCATCTAATAAATGGGTTCCGATATATCTTAACCTGTGTAGATCTTTGTACACCGTGGCCTGAGGCCATACCTCTGAAAACCATCACTACTGCGTCGGTATCAGATGCATTATTTTCAATTTTTTGTCGTATTGGTTTTCCGGAGGAAATTCTATCAGACAGAGGTTCACAATTCACCTCAAATATTATGAAAGAAGTGGGGTCGATGCTCTCCATTCACCATTCGTTTTCTAGTGCATATGGGAAGACCATATTATGGTTTGTCTTCTCTTCTCTTTACACTACGACAACATGGTTTGACTGTAAGACCTTCTAAGGTCCAGATAGGTTGTCAGGAGATTACTTTTCTGGGTCACCGCATGGGTAACCATAGATTACACCCTGATGACAATACAGTCAAGCGCATACTGGAGATTGCTATTCCATCATCTAAGAAACAAGTAAGAAGTTTACTTGGGCTGGTTAACTATTACTATAAATTTATACCACGTTTCGCACAGATTTCTGCTCCTTTGTCCGGATTGTTGGCCAAAGGTAG